>VZUI01048813.1:0-34552 GCA_013401135.1 Cettia cetti | reverse complement strand
AAAACATGATAAAAGTTCTGTAAACATTACTTTGTTTACATGAAATTTCTGACTCCAAGGCTGAAGGCTGGAAAACAAGACCACTACTCTTTGAATTCATAAGATCACAGTTCCAGTGCTACAGTGCTGGAAAGACATTACTCTTTCCTCACTTGTTCAGGAAGCACAGTGATATTTCACTATGCAGAGCTGTGTCCAAGGTGCTTAAGACAAACAGTTCCTTGGGATAATTTAATCCTTTCCTCCAGCATTCACCAGCTCACCTTTCTGCCCTACTTAACAAAACAAAGGGCACAAGGAATAGGTTTAAGCTCTATTCTAAAAATAAAGACTTATCCAGACAGGTAATGTATTTACTTGAACTTGAATTAAAACCATTTCAGACTTCTCTTTCCTAAGTACAAAGGTCTAACAGAAACAAGGGGCAGCAAGTCCTTGGGAGATGGCCCATCCAGCTTTTCTCCCCCACCAAATGCCATAGCAGCTTACAACCATCTAACAGTAATACTATAAATAAACATTGGAAGTTGAAAATAGGGCTAAAGAAATCATTCAAGTTGTAAGGAAGATAAATTTACAATCTGAGTAGCCAGCTCAACTCATAGTCCTGACTCCAAACTGACCTGCAGGTTCAGTTTCATAAACAAGAAGGTACAGAGGTAAAGAGGAGCTAAAGAAGATGGTGGCAGGTAAACAAAGTGTCAAGTCCTTACTTTGAAAGGGCTGGCAGAAGGGACTTCTAAAAGATGGAGAACAATCTCCAATTTCTTATCATATGGCACAGAGAACACAGTACCACGAGGGTCAGAAGCAGCTTAGTTAGAAGTGACAATACCATACCTATGGGATTTTTTTGCTACATTTCTGCTGTACAGTCAGTTTTAGGTAACTCTGGTCAAATATGTGTGTTCCTTTAACCCTGCATGCACACACCCACACATGATATTTCAAGAAATGAAAATAAATTAGCAAAACAACTGTGATTTTGATTTTAAATAAAGGTATAAAGGCTGGAGAAAATACTTAAAGCAACACCAACATTGTGAAAAATGCTACCTGCATTTAAACATTTCACTTGCAGCAGAAGTAGGGGGAAAATATGCATATATCAATAAATATACCACTTAAATATTAGATGTGAAGGAATTCTGAAAAAAAATAGTGTTTCCCATCACACTAAAAACCCCAACACTTGAAGGAGAGTTAAAGTCAAAAACTTTTAAATGCTATAGAGTGCCTGTAATTTGGAGTTACAAGTGAACCATTCATTTTTAAGACTCCTTCCTTTGGAAAAGCTGTATATTTATAATTCTGTGGAGCAGATATGTTTTCCATAGCAATAAAGTATTTAATTATTGTATATTACCTACCTACATATGTATGAATTGCTTTGTGACTTAATTACAAAATAGCCAGTTTTACTGTTGATCATCTAGTATCTGAAACAACCAACTACAAGAACTGATTCACAGGAAAACCAAAACAAAATAATTCACAAAGGAACAGCTGCAGAGAAAGAAAAAATTAAAAAAATACTTGAAAGAAAGACAAGTGATTCATAAAGTTGTTGATAAACAGTGTAATAAATAATAAAGCATCAATAAATACATCAACTCCAAGGGAGATTCCACACATGGCTCTAAAGGTGAACCACAATGGTTTCTGAAAAGTTTACAGAAATGCACAATACTCACTGGATTTTTGTAACTATATAAACTATGTTTATTCAAGTTTCATTCAAACTTTTTTTTTTAAAAATGGGAACATTCTCAATTAACAACTTAAGGATTCCTTTATATTTGTTTGCTTATTTCTTATTTCTAAATCACAACTTCTTAACTGAGAAAATAGTCATGTAAATTGCTGAATATTGCTGATTTGAATTCTATTTCCACAGACTACTGCCATGCATTTAATAGCAAGTATTTTTCATGTGGATTTATAGCAATGTCTTCATATCATTTTAAAGTAAAATTATGCATTAGGTCTTTATAACTCAAGTATTAATGCTTCTACTGAAGTATGGTGCTCAGTAAACATCCAAGTTTTGAATATCATAAATCAATAGTGACACATAAACTACATTATATGCAAATTTCAATATAATCTGATTTCTCTGTTGCTAAAGTAGTTTCATTTTACATTTAAATATCTCATTTTAAAGGACTTAATTGAACATGATGAAAATGATCCAAGATATATTTCCTTGTAATGCATCAGTAACTTCTTACCTTCATGCTTATATGTCATTTCTTGGCAGCCAGAAAAATACAGGCACACCAAAGCACAGAGGCAGAGAAAAAAAGAAAAATATAAAACAAGAAATATGAACTCCATCACACCAGTGTGCAGGCTTTCCACTACCGCAAATACAGTTCATTTATTAAAGTTTAAAAAAGGCACAATCCATAGAGTCCTGCAGTTACCAAATAAGCTGGGTAAATACATCTTACTTTCAAATGCATGACTCCATCCATCATGGAATGAATGCAACTCGCATTCCACATGCCAAAAATGAACAAAATATAAAAAAATGCTGCTTTTGAAGCTTCTTGGTTATTTCACAACAAAAACTGAAATAAATTTTTTTAAAAAGCTCCTTGGAAAAAAATCAGGTACCTGCCTATACAGAGTCACTACATCACTCCTCTAAAGATCTTGCAAGCACAGAGGTTATAAAGCCCATCCCACTTTGCTGCTCCTTTCCTCGGGAGCATTGTTCCATGGACTACTGTGCTCCTTGGGAATTAAAAGAGTGCACAGTGAAAGCTACAGTAGCAACAGTAACCCAGTGCACCTACAGAGCTCCAGAAATAGCACTGATGTCTAATTACAAAACCAAAATATATAAAATTTTCAAAAGCTTCGCAGCTAAACTGATGCTCAGGGCTGTAAAGGCTACTGGCAGATCATTCACACAAGATGTCTCAAAGATGGAGAATGGTATTCCATGGATTCTGTTCCAGATAACACAAATGTCAGGAAACTGCTCATTAGAAAACAACCACAGACTCATTAGAAAACAACCACAGACTCTCTGCAGTCAGACCATCTCAGGAATGAAGGAAGCTGGAGTCTAAAAGCATCCATTTAGGAAAATCTGCAACAGATGAGTGTAAATCTTCACCCTGTGCACCACCATTCCTGGTTATTAGAACAAAAAAGGAATCATTCTATACCTTCCAGATTAAGTTTATCTGACCACTTTCATGAAACCTCCTTCTCATTAATTATTTCCTCTTTGACTTTGTCACAAGGAATGGGACACATCTGGAAATAGATACAACTCCACCAGCCAAATCTGTTAATTCACTGTGTTAATCCTAATTTTACATTTAACAAACTTTAGAAAAGCAAAGCCAAAGACTTAGATCAGCAATTTCTCTTTTTGAGTGTTTGGTTAGGCCAGGTTAACACACAATTTCACTACTATTCTATACAGGTTATATCATCTGTATAAGATAAAAACCTTGCACATATAATAAACAGAAATACAATTATTCTGTGTATGTCTATATAGAAAACAACTCATTTTAGACTGCCTTTATAGCCTGTGGAGAAAAACAGGCAATTCTAGGACAAAACTTGTATGTCCTATTTAGATATCTACTTCCAACCACTTAATGTTACCATTTGTCAAGAGCAAGATGTCTGTATTCTCATCTAAACAACATTTGCAACACTCGACTAAATAAATTCTACAATTTTCTTCTGGATTCTTGATATAGGCTATAAAAATAGAGATGCTGAAGAGGGTAAAATCCCAACTCATCTGAGTAAACAACCCATTCCACATAGATTGTTTAAATTAAAAACTGTTGGGAAACACAACTTCCTTTGAGGATTTTGAACCTGACAGGAGCACACAGGTGGCCTGGAAGGAAATCAGCAGGTATGCCAGGACTGAATTTTTAGAAGTTAACACCAACCACGGTTAAACTGTGAGTCAACATTGCATACAAATGTGAATAGCCTACAGGTTTATCCACTGGCAGGTAATGACACAGTAGTTTTATTGATTATTTCTTTCATTCCTTAAGGAATTAGCTCATTTAGAAAGTTTAAGTACAGCTATATATTAACTATATATTAACTAGTGTGGTTATATGGTGCAACTACTATAGTACATATAATCCTATTTGCTCTTCTCTCACAACTTTCTCTTTTTTCACTTCTTTTTGTTTTGTAGTCCTTCTTTGCCTTTCAGGAGATAGCATCACACAGAATTTCAAATAGTCATTAAAGGCAATGAAAAGCTAAGGGAAAGGGAATGAAATAATTGACAGCAGAAATGTCTGCTACTGATTAATTTGTTCTTTCTGCTGTATCTATCATACCCTAAATAAGAAGCACACCCTACTAATTCTGCTGACCATACACATGCAATTCTTGCAGTACATTCTGCAGAATTCCCCATATTATAGCACTCCTAGCAAACTGAGAATAGCATTGCCACAAAATTTTTAATAGTATCATGCCCATTCTCTCCAATCCTCATGTTTTTCCACTCTTGATTTGGTTGGTAAGAAAAAGAAGAAGAGACCACACAAGCATATAAGAAAGGTACAGAGCCTGCATCAGCTGAAGTTCTACTAACACAGAGCACTTTCAAGACATAAATGCACATTTATTGAAGTTTTCAGCCTACAGAAATTCTCATCACCAGTTACCAATACCTAAAAATTGACTTAACTAGTTTTGTTTCATGAGAAACTTTACAATTTAGCAAATGATTTTACACATTTGACTTGCAGTCAGATAAAGGCTAATAATTAGAACTATAAAAATACAGTACAAGTTACAAACACATATATATTTACTTTTGCATTCTGTTTTTAAAATTGCTCTCAGAACAAATTTCCAGTTACACTACATAAAGAAAGAATGATTTACAGTTGCTGCAAATATATTTGGCAGCATCTATTGTTACTTTTTGATATTTTCTTTTTTCCTATGTAAAAGACACATCATTATTATAAACAAAATTTGAATAATTTACCAGTGAAATAAAGTGTCCTAAAGGATAAATTTTTCAAAATATAGGCATTAGAGTGCAGAGCAATAAAAAAGCACCACCTGGAGGTCACCAGGAAAAGAATATGCAGATAACACTGATACTGATAACACTGAACACAAGGCACCCATTTATAACAGAATATATCTTAAGCTACCATATAGATCATAATGATATCTCCACTCTTCATTTACATTTTTTCCCTCTTACTCCATTTCGCACCTCCCACACACATGCTTCAGGCTGCTAATGTTCAACTTCACAAAAAACATTATTCAGCAAAATACTTTAAGCATGTTACAAGAAACTTTAAGGGTACTTTCTGAAGCAAAACGTTTCTGGTTTTATAATTTGAATTTTTTTCTTGAACCTTATTCTAGAGCAGAACAGTTATTAGAGCATAACAGTTGGAATTTTCTTACTATTTATATATCACATACAGAAATATTATTGCAGTAACATCCCCAGCATAAATAATTATTTAATTGTGATTTAGCTCTATATTGGTACAAGTAGTTTAAAGGGGGCATGTTCTTTAAAACAGACTGAATTGAATATTTGTACCTTGAAATCGTACTTGTTTCAAGCCATTAAATCATTATGCCTCAAGCCACTTGAATATTTAGGTTACAGTGGCTAAAAGTGTAATTTTATTGTTTATTTAAAACAAACCCCAAAACAACATCACTTGTGTGAAGTACAAAACTCTTGAATCACCCTAAAAAATGAAGCACTCACCAGAGTAAGCAAAAGAATTATATGGATTTTTATCAGTAAGCAGAGCTTTAAATTCAAGCAGTATTTGAAAGAGGTCTTGTTCACAGCAACAGAAATGCTAGAAAAACCGGAGGTTTGCTCACCTTTGGAGGCTTCAGACTTTTCCTCCTCTGTTTTTTAGACCGCAATAACCGTTCTCTTTCCTAGAAGGAAAGAGAACATTTTGGTATGGGTTTGTTTTAAAACCATACTTAGATATGTCTAACACAGAGAAATATCATTAACATTTTCTTTGAGCCTCTGGTAAAGCTAACACAATGTCTTTATCCTTTTGAATAATACCATGTTACACCACACAGTACTGCAGCTTTATGTCTTTAGCAAACAAACCTTCAGCCATGTACTTCACGCATTTGATGGGAAGTTGGCAAGAAAAGGCTTTGTTAAATACTGAGCACAGATTTCTGACAGTACTCTTGACTCTTTTAACAAGAAGCTCACTATGGAAACAGAATTCAGAGTGTCACTTCAGTGTTCAACCATCCTGAAGAAGCAGGTCGGTAGCCAGAAATTAGTCCAGTCTTAGTACTTAAAAGTCATTATATCAGACATATTCTGATATACAAGCATGCATATGCAGATACAGTGTTAGATCTGACTTATCCTTGTAGGGCAAAAATCTCAAATCCACAGGCATTCTCAGTCTGTGCCAACTTAGTCGCTGTCTTTTTTCTACTCCGGTTTTGGTGCAAGATCACAATAAACTGTACCATAACATGAGGAGGTCATGACTGGAAATGCAAGATTTATGTTCATCTAAATCCAAGAATACTGCCTTAAATTCCAAAGGAGAAGAGGAGGAAGAGAAGGTAAAAAAATGCGAAGGAGCAAGCAAAAAAACCCCAACAACACAGGAGGCAGGTGCTCTGTCTTCTTGCTTTTTTCTGATTCTTTCCTTAGCTTTGCATCTTTGTTTGCAGCACCTCTATTTTTAAAAGACAGATTGCAGCTCCAAGTGCTTCTTTAGCAGTTATTGCTCACTGCATGGTATTAGTCTATTCAGTTATTTGCTTTGCATTCAGTTCAGAAACTGGAAAAATAGGAAGCTCACAGTAGAAATCACAATAAAAATATTTATCAGCACATTGTTCCAGGAAATAAGTTTTGGAAAATGCAAAATAACTGAGAGAAGTACAACAACTTACATAGCACCTTGAACACATGTGGTTTGAAAAATAAGGAAAAGTTATGACTGCCAAGGTAGAATGGTGCAGGTATTTCAAGCTGCAGAATAATACAGCATTTTAAGCTAAGAAAACCAGACATCTGAATTTTATACTGTTAAAGAAGAGTACTATCTTATCAGATGCCCACCTAAGGCACAGTTCCCACTTTAAGTGGGGTATTCTGCCTCCCAAGCAGGTATCCAAACAAATGCAGTGCAGAATGATCAAACACTTCCAAAATCCCAGTCCTTCCTGTTTCTAATCTTGTTTGAAAGAAGACTGCTTAATTTACTGCCTCAATATAAATTGAGCTACTAGAACAATAATAATGTCAATTAAATACCACTAGCATCTTTTGCAGTCATCTGACCATACCTTGGCAGCTTTCCTTTTAAGAACTGACCAGAACACCACTGTTGTGAGAGAAGTCATGTTGACAAGGTTGCAACAGCATCAAAGATACCCCACGGATGACATTGTTAACCAGTTCAGACAACCCTACTGCCTAAGACTAATGTTCTTATTTCTGTGTATCATACTGGTCTCAGCTGGAGTTAGGCTGATGATTTTTATATTAATCAGATATGGGACATTTGGGTCATTCTTGGTAACTATGATGCATTTGTAGTCTGAAGAGGTGTGGTTTGGGCCAGAAAAGAAACTTCAAAAGCACCAGTGTTCAGAATTCCACTGCATTCACACTGAAGGCAAAGGCTCAATTAGTTTGTACTGGAACCAAAGAAGTTTCCTAGCTAAAAAATTAATTAATTTCTGCAAGTGGAATAGTATCTGTAAATAGGAAACAAGGCAAAAATGAAACAATAATTTAAAATATTTATTTATTTTACTTCCACACTAAACACAAGTTAATATTATTTGACCAAAGTCAGGATACAATATATTTCCTCATATCACTAGCTGAGACAGTAAAAAGAGAGTCCTTTCATACCCACTTTGCACTGAAATATAAGTAAGGTTGTATCTGCCATGTCCTGTACCTCTAATGTCATATCACCATCCCTGCCTATGCAGCATCACTCTGTGGAACAGCCTCTACACCATAGCATCTGAGTAACATCCTACTGCTTGTAACACTGTGACACTGGAGAATGAACACAGGCATCGAACTTTGGCACCAATTTCAGAGAAAAATCCTGGGTCAAAATCTCAGAGGAACTGCCAGGAACTGAGACAATGTTCCATCCACATAGAGCAGTACCACACCTTCTTGTTTATCCTTTTTGGAGCTTCTATTTTAATTTTCAATTATGTGTCCAATTGTTTGATTTTCTATTTAGACAGAAGGCTCTTATATTGTTTTTATGGTTTTGTAGCAGTCAGTAGTGCCCTTTGAGATGTCTGAGTCTGCCTGAGTTCCGGATGCTGCTCCAGAATGTCAAGGGTCTCTCAGAGATTATGTGTAATTTCTGTCAGCACCAAAAGAGTTTATCACAAATTGCACTAAATGGCACTAGACACCTCTAACACAACTTGAAAGATTCCTCATCAAACACAACTCGAAGGGTTTCTGATCAAATACTGCAAACATCTATGAGCATCACCTTCAGAAGCCTTTGGAGTCAGAGAGCAGCAGCTGTGCAATTCTAAACCTAAACCATGCTGCTGCCTTTGGTTTCATGAACCACACAGAGTTCCCCCCATCTGTTTCAAATACAGCTTACATGCCTAGCTCATCTACAGGTGCTTAGCCAGGTGAAATTAACACCACCATGTTTCTTTCTTTTAGGAGAACTTCTAGATCAGGGGAGTGCTTGGGTTTGCACCCAACAAATTTTAGTCATTAAGTTTTGGAAAGTCTCCTTTCCTCAAGTTCCTCATTTGTTGACAGCAAGTTTTGTAAGTAAGGTCAGTGGGTCAGTGATGCACTTTTCTTCACAAGCAGCTTATTATACATTTTTAATACAAAGATTCATACACATTCCAAAAAAATTCATTCACTACCTGAGAAAAAAACAAAAACCCTTTGACACCAAAGAACTATTTCTGCATCACTACTACAACTGGAGTTAAAACATTTCCTCTCAAATCTTTAGCTTGCCTATAGATGTGTGTGCATGCACATGTGTATACCAGTCATAAACATTACCACTGTGAGATCATCAATAACATGCTGTTGTTCTTTGACTTGCAGTCTAAGGAATTCGATTTCTTGCTCCTCTCGTGTGCTGCTGAGATCATTCAAAGATGTGTGCCTTTTCAGTGCTGGTTGTGCAGATAACTTTTCTTTCTACAAAAATAAAAAACCCATAAAGAATGTTTTAAAGTGTCCTGCTCTAGAAAAATTCTCATGTGTGATGTAGCACCCAAGAATTCTTTGAAGTCGTCAGTGGATACTCGACTGTAACACAAGGCCTCTTTCAACCAAAAAATCCTTACATTCTATATGCCTTTGTGTTAATCTTTCACATAAGATATTTTAAAACAGAATCAAAGCACAGTCTGGGGAAAAAAACTAGCAGACAAGTGAACTCAATGATCTAGCATAGTGCATGCACTCAAATTCAGTTCTGACTTCTAATCATAAAAGCAGTATTTATTAAAGCTGATTTTTAGTCATAGCTTTTTACAGCCTGCAAAAACATTTTATCTATCTGTGCTCTTTTCCCTTAATCAGTGTGAATTGATACAACACAAAGCACATGCCACTGTGAATTTAGAATATGAGTATTCAGCTGTATTGTCTGGATTTGACAGTTGCACCATCCCACTGTGGAAGCTGATCTGTTTGTGTTAAAATAAAAGCCTCACAAGCACTTCCACCTCAAAGTAACTGTGTGCAATGTGTTCTCATAACCTGATGTTGGAGATGAGTACTTACCAGAGATGGTTACTTACCAGTTCTACATTTTCCCTTGATAAATTTTTTATTTTCTCTTCCATTCTCTGTATACATTGTAACATATCATCATTTTTTTTGCTCATCCTCTTATTTTTTTCTACCAAAGGCTTCAGCTGACTTTCTGTCTCCCGAGAACGTTTCAGCTGCAAATGGCAAAGGAATGAGGTTAGCTGTGCTTTAGTTTACCTTTGAAGGAAAGAAAAAATGGGTATGTTTCCACTTGTATTTCTTAATTCAGAAAGTTTAGCTCCTCTGCTGAATGGCACTCAACATACACCACTGCTGAACTAAGAACTAAAGCAGTCCAAACAAGTAGGATGTAACATCTTTGTATTGTCTGCCAAAACACTAAATCTGGTCACTGGATTTGGCTCTTGGCAAACACTTGTGATGATCCATAGTGATTTCTTTATAAATTAACCTCAATTTATATAAGCTTCTTGTGACCAACTAGGTCTCTAGACAAGTTGTTTCCACCAATTTAGCCATCCCTTAAGAGGAGGACACTCTTCCTCCTCTACTTCAAAAACCGCTTTACCTAATGTATAATTAGAGCAATGAGAAAGTCAGCCAGAGGGCACGGATTCAATCTCAGCATTCTGCTGACATTTTCAAGCTGCTCAATTTTGCTCCTGTGGTTTTATGATGTTAGACAATTATGTGAAGCAAATTACTGCTCTTCCTTGCAATTCCATGTATTCAATAATTCACTGTTTTGTTTGAAAAAAAAATTCTTTTTTCTCAGTCAAAGGATTTTTAAATTTTCTAAGGTTTTCCTGGAAAGGAAAAGAGATAATATTTTTTTTCCCAAGATAAATTCACTGAATATTTGTTTTTCTGTTTAATTCTTGAGAAAATTATTTTTCACAGTGCTTAATCACATGGTCTTGTTGATACTAATGATTTTTCATAATATAAAACCTGTTCCACATCTCTTTTAAAATATATTTCTTATGCCACTGAATCTAGACTCAAGAAGAGCACTTGACTGAGTCATACATAGAGGAACACTGAAGGATACATTACAATACTTCAGCATGCTTCAGGATGTTTTGAAATATTTACTTATTATTATTTCTGCCCACAGAAAGGATTAACAAGGAGGAAGATGTCAGTGTTTCACAAAGACGTTCATGTTTCACTCATCTATAGGACAGACACATGGCACCAGTTCAGCCCTCAGCATAATTCTACAATCAGATATATAGAATCCATCTTTTTAGAATGAAAAATCTTTTCTACTGCTGCTAGAATTAGGCCATTAAAGGACATGTGTAAAAATTCCTGTTGTGAAACTCACCTCCCATTGCAGTCAATGGGAGTTTTATCACTAACCTCAGTACAAGCAATTAAGCAGTGATAAAGGCTAATAAAATTCATTCTTAAAATTCATGTCATATCCTTTCTTGTGTAAGTTACTATGCCTCTCCTAGGATAATTTCACCTACTTAAGAGACTTCCCTTGAGAAATGGCAGATTTTTCATCACTAGCACATGAAAGCTTTTTTAACTCCTAGCTAGCATGTCACAAAAACAAATTTCAAAAGGATGAATATAGCAATTTAAGTGCCTGGACTATGCATGTTTTACACAACATCATTACACAGTGCTATAGGCAATATACCCATTAATTTGATTGCTATAACCCCAAAAAAAATTTGCAAATTTTTATTTCTGTGGAACAGGAAAGATTCCATCCACGTCTTCTATGGTCAAAAGATTAATTTCTATAGAAATATCTGTTACATTTAGATATAATTGACTGAGGCCAACCAGGACTAATCTGTAAATTATTTATAACACTGACTTTCCAACACTAAATCTTTTGCCATAAAGATGCCCTCCCAGTCACCATCTGTGTTATTACTTATTAATTTACCAGTTCATTTCTTTCATCTGCTAGGAGAGTATTCCTGTCTTCCAGCTTTCTTATTACTGCATTCAGTTCAGCGATTTTTAACTGAAATCTCCGAACATCTCGTTCATCCAGATGCTGCTCCTTTACATCAAAACATACAGATTTATAAAATTACTTTTAAAAAATATTTTACTGTCCATAGTTTAATATCATGGCTTAGCAAGTGTTGTGTAAATTTAAAACAGACTCATACATCAGTGTCTTAAGAACTTACTATAATTAACTGAATCACCAAATAATAACATCCTGGGAAAATGCTTCATCAAGAGCATCTTGTGAAATGCATGTAAAGTTTAACAATTAAAAAACCATCTAGTTAGATAAATAATATTTCATATACAGGAGGTTACTTCTCACCAGATTTCTTACTCTCAGCTAAAATAGTTTTAGTGTAAAGGACATAGATTAAAATCACATGGCTCAGTTTTTGAGAAGTATAGTACCTATTTTCTAATGGGTAAAATATTCCTAAAGTAATGACACAGTGAGAAAATATTGAGGTTCACAGCTCAAGATCACAGTGTAAATTCTAGAAGTTCTATATCCACATATTTCTCAGTGTTCTTTGCAATTTAAGAGGTCCTAGGAGATTTTAAATCATCACTAAAAGAGCACAATACAGAACCAGGCCATTTACCATTAAGTGGTCCTAGTAGCAACCACAAAACCAATGTGAACATGTGAACACCCAGGCAGTTATCCAGAGCTGAACTTCAGAGCAAACACCATTTTCTTACCGGACTTCCCATCAGTTCGCTAATATCTCCTACTCCCGCAGGAAGCTCCCTCTTAGGACTACTGTGGTATCGTTCTGCCTCCTTCACTTGGACCAGCTGTTCATCCAAAGCTTCTTTCTGAAGGAGCAGTTTCTGTGTATGGCCTGCCTGGACACCAAGGTCCTTCTCCAGAGCCAGAATGACCCTGTCTTTCCCTTTTATCTCGTCCATCTGGAAAGAAATAATGCATGTAGGAAGTTTCTGTAAGATTCCCAAGTGCTCACTGCATGCAAACACACAAATTTGCAAAAACAAAGTTCTGTGTCTCTCAGAATTACACCAGCACCCAAACTGTGGCTGCCAAAAAGAAAATATATCTGCTCTGTAGTCTTTTTCTCTGTCCTTAAAAAAGGACAGTTCAGCCTTCCCCTGATCAAGAGTTTCCTTGGTCCAGTCTCAACTCAAGAGACAAACAAAACCAGATGCAAACACACAGTGAAACAGAATACACAGCCACTGAAAACATCCACTTCATCTGAGAATACACACTTCTATACAGAGAAGAAAAATCTGCCTTCATTATGTTTCAGCAAAGAAACATGACCAGTACAAGGTAAGACAAACACATCCTTTAAAACTCACCTGGGTTTTGTTTCAAAGCTTGAGCCACACACATTTGCCCCATGTTGACTCCCTCTTTATTAGTGAATATCACATGTGGTGAATCTCTTCACAAACATTTAAAATTAGTAGTATATACATGCACAATATTTAAAGTTAAAATCTTAAGCATACCTATGTATTTTATGTGCCCTTGTTATAAGATTCAAATGAGGACTAGTCTTTGTATAGAAGGAAAAAGTAAGTGAACACAGACCATTAGAATAAAGGGTAGGAAGAAACAGTTCTTAAACACCCTCTCTGGTTACTGAACTGTGTGTTCATACATCTCCATACCAAATAAAGCACATTGCTCACAGTGATCTACTGCAGCTCTCGTAGGATTTGTCCCTCGCAGCATTAGTGTTAAATTCACTTTGGTACTATTCCAAATGCTAGAGGAAGAGACAATCTGCAGCAGTTACTATAGAAACAGATTTCTTAACAAGAACATTAACCATTAACAATATATTTGTTGGAACAGTGCTGTATCTCCTCCAGTTTACAAAACTGTTTTCTTGGCCAACATAAATGCATGGAATTTTGGAAGTAAGAGTATATTATAATCCTATTTCAAAAAAAATAAATCATGAACTAGTTAAATCATACTTTTGTTGGTTATTAGAGTCCTGCATCCATAGAAGCCCATTATGTCAAGTTACACCAAAAGAAAAAAGAAGGAGAAGAAACAAAAAGACATACTAGGAGTAATTTATAGTTCAATCTAAGTGATTTACAGGATTAACACAATGAGATTATGGGATCGGATGCAATTTGCTTCTTCAGGATTCTTGTCTTAATCCTTTCACAGTCTACAAAGCACGTGAAATTAGTTTGTGTACAGAACCTGACTGGCAGGAGATGGCTTGGTTGAACCATGATCAAAGATAAAAGGGTCATATCTGAAGTGAATAAGCTGATCTAGACTACTCTGAAGTTCTAACTAGAACTGACAAAGATTGGTTCTGATGGAGATTTCTTCCCTGATTTAGAAAAGTTGCTTTGTCCAAACTCCTCATAGAGTAAATAAAAGCAAAACTTCCCAATATATCAACTCGCATTTGTGAAACTTCCAAGTATGTCAAAAAAGGTCTTGCAGGAAAAGAATGCAGGTTTTACTAATGGAAGGATTTGCAACATGCAGGATTTCAGAGGGACTGTGCAGTGAACAACAATGACAAAAATTAAACAGCTGCCTCATTTACTGAATGCTATCTGTCAGGCACACTGATCTATCAGGGAGGCCTTGGGAGGAAAAAATGTCATGTAACTAAATACTGTGGACAGTTTCGCTTTCAATTACACAGGTGTTCACACTGAATATCCATATAACTGACACAGGAATTTGCCCAGCCAAGGCACACATTCAGTAAGAAGACCCAAGCTTACATATGCAGCCCTAATTCAAGGTAACCAATTAGTAGTATATTACATATTCTTCCTGTTCTCAGAACTTAATGGTAAATGCAATGATATAGGCTTTAAGTTGGAAGAAAAAAGGAAAGCAACAATCTTGGTTCATCTGCTTCTTGCTGAACTGACACAGAACTGATCCTTTGAAACAGATGTGAGCAGTGCAGTCACACCCATGTCACCCTCCTCCTTGATCAAAGCACACAAGCTTGCACAAATTAGAAAGAAATGCCACAAAAGAGCAGGACTTTGAGGTGAGGGTTAAGAGAAAGCATAATTCTCCTCTGCTTTTCCTACTACTCTTTTTTCTACCATAAAAATCTACATGTTTTGAATCTTTCAGAAAAAAAACAATCCCTCATGTTTAAGTCAAGCATAAAAGTCTTTGAAACACTGATATAATAAAATAGCAATAACTGCAGATCCTTTTTTTTTTTTTGGGGGGGGGGGTTTCTATTTTAATATACAGGTATGCACTAGAGAGTCTTTTACTCATGTAAACGTGCACACATAATTCACAGAACACTGCAATAGTGATTAGTTTTATAAGCAAAAACTGCCAGAGCAAAGAATTTCTTAGCAGCTAACTTGCCACAAATTGATAAAGATGATTAGAGCTGCACCAAGAATTCCTCCAAATTGTGCTTCAGGAGCATGGGGGTCAACACAATTCTGCTCTCTTCAAGGGGATGGTCACCCCCTTTACTCATCCAATGTAACTGCATTGACACAGTTAATGTCTCAAATTTCTAACATCTACTTCAATTTAACTCAAAGACGTCCTATCTTTTCCAGTCTTGCATGGGGCAGAGCAAATATTTTCATCTTTCTTGCCTGCTTTCTTAACAGAAAGTACAAACTGGTCCAGAGTGGGGGGAAAAAAAAAGGAAGTGTTTTACAGCAATGCAACCTCCCTCAGTTCCATGTGGAAGAGATGGCATGCTGAGGGCCCAGGAGGCAATGAAAGAGGAGCCACATGACAAGGAAGAGGAGAGAGATGGTTTAGGTTTAAACAGCACATAAGCTGCCATAGAAGACTTTAGTTTAACCTAGTAGTATATATTCTAATAGTTGTAAAAGCTCAAACAAAGTCTCCATGTCAGTTCTGTCCCACTGGAGAACAACTGGAGCCACAGTTTGTTACATGAAGGAAAAAAAAAAGTTGGCAGCATAAAGGCCAACCAACAAATGTAATTAGGTATGAATTAGATATGTATTTTAGACATATGTATTATGGTCTCTGTTTTACTGGGGAGAAGCATATCTTCCATTACGCAAATGAAAATAAAAATGGATTAATCCAGCTTCCCTGTTGCTTGCTATTTTCATCAAGCATATGTTGTGGAAGCAACACTGTTGTAGCCAAGACTGTCTAAGAATGTACATGGTCTTAAAGAGAAGGAGTATTCTTTATTAGACTAAGTGACAGAGTTAATAAAAAAGCTTTCAGGCACAGACATCCTTCAGCAGATCTGATTAAGAAGTGATTTCATGTTTTCTGCCATGGCATTGTTATTTGAAGGACCAACATGTGACAACTGGAACCTGCATGCATTATCTCCCACCACTGCTTTCATGGATTCCTGCCTGTTCTGCAACTCACTTGAGACCTCTCAGCAAGATACAGAGGGTAGACACCATCTTTTATTCCAACATATTCAACACAATGACATCCCAATAATGCACTGAGCTCACACATATTATATAAATCAAATATATAATCCCAGAAATTCCTTCCAAGTGTTTAGGTTTCAAATTTTTCCTCATTTTAAAAGAAATTTATCAACTTTTATCAGCTACCAAGTAAAACAGGGTCGCATTAACTCTTTTATGTTCTCTTTTGCATGGATTTTTAAGTACTTTAGAATACTGATTCTTTTTCTTCATGCATTTAAGGGTGGTAAAAGTCACTACAAAAAGTCTGTGGTAGGAAGGCAGTGGAGCAACATGAGGTTAGAAGGCATTTTCAATTATAGGCCTTGAGAAGAAAAGTAGCAGAAATACCCTCTGAAAGAGGATTTAAAGAAAATAAGGTCATTCACAAGCAGCTGCAGAGGCAAATTACTAAGAAATCACCTTGAGTAGCATAAGTAACTCTGGAGCTCTTGGTTAAAATTAGAGCTTTTAAAATATCTTTTTTTTTCAGGTGTTTTGTGCTGTCAACATTAGATGCTGAACAGAGACACTACCTGCATTTTGTCAATGAAGAGCTAGCATTTACAGCCTGTGTCAAAATTACCCAGGTTCCTAAGAACATGTATCTAACTGCCCCCTTAAAGCTATGAGAAATGAGCAGAAATTAGTTCTTTAATAATATTTATCAAACATGAAAGAGAACCAAGCCAGTCATTACAAAAACCATCCCCTGCCAATTATGCCACACTTCAATAGCTACAGTGAAAGAAAGTCAGAGACCTTTGGGGGAACTTTAGTCTCTCATGAAGTTGAAAGAGAAATTCCCAGGGAATTAAAACCCACATCTATCAAGGCAATGACATACTCAGTTTCCAAGTGGAAAAAGCCAGCTGCTGTATTGCCAAGTGTAAGACCTTCCTCTTTACCCATCCTTGTCAAAGTTATCTCCTAGCCAACTCCAGAACAAAATTCTAGAGTGTACTTTCCCAGCAGAAATTTAATTAACCTTTATACTAAGTGCCTGACACTGAAAATAGGGCTATCATGACAGAGGGATTGCTGGTTACAAGAACAAAAAGAAGATGCTACTAAAAAAAAAAAAAAAAAAAAAAAAAAAAAAAAAAAAAAAAAAAAAAAAAAAAAAAAAAAGAAAGAAAAAAAAAGGTAAAGATTTAACCAAAAATAATTTAGATTGTTTACATTTATAAAGGGATACTAAGACCTAACAACAATATCCCAAGCTGAAAGCCCACGTGGAGAAAAAATTATTCCAGAGTTTTGCATAGTATTCCCTACAACAGACATGGTCAGCTATTTAAATAAATGTTTGCTGCTTATTTAGGAAACTTTGGGGGAAAAAGAACAAGAGATGCCAAGCACTCAGTGGAGTAGTAAGAATCACAGACATAAGAGGATAGGGTTTATTCTTAATTTCATGTGTAATTCTTCTAAACCAACAGTCAATAATTTCCTCCAGTAGCTTTTCCCAGATATTTTTCTCAAGTGTGTAAATTGCATTAGAAGTTTCAATAAATTATACATGGGCAGAAAATTCCAGAACTTACTGATAAGTTACTTACTGATTCCAGAACTTACTGATAAGAAGTTTCTCCCATCTTTCTCAAAAGCCAATTAAAATCTCTACTACTGGATTTTTCCTATTTCCTATCCCAAGTGTTCATTGATAGAACTTGGGATAGGTAATAGGACAAATTGAACAAGCAGTCAAAAAGATTAAAATGTAGCAAAACTAAGTAATACAAACTTCAGATTTTCTGTCCAGGTGCTACACCATATGTAACTTTTTCAGGCTTTTAATACTGTTCCAAATTTTTAAGGAGATATGGAAGTCAAATTTGTGACCTTCTTAACTTTTTAGAAAATATTAAGAACAAGCAAAAAATGCTAAGCCTGCACTATGAAAAAGGTTTCATTAGATCTGCTTGATCCAGGGAAAAACGTCTGGCTGGAATGCTGTCCTATGCGCTCCTAAGAGAAGCATAAATCTTCAGAGAACAGAAAGCCAAGTATTATTTGCAGTCCTACAAAGCTGGAGGTGGTGGATCTCTCCTGCAGATTAGCTCAGCCTTGGAATGCAGCTGAAACACGTGTCTCAAGCAGATGGCAAAATCCAGGGAGCAGCCTACAATCTGATATCAGCAGCTGTGTGTGAAATACATGCGGGGTTACGCGGCTGAGAAGAAGCACGCTGCAGCTCTACCCAACCATGCACGACTGCCTCGGATGATTCACAGCTCAGCTTTCCAGTCTCAAAATTCAAGACTGGTTAGGAATCAAAACTCATGCACATGTGCCATTGCACAAGTGAAGCGAGAAAAGCTGAGCTCCACCCTTCTCCTCAGGCCAGCAGGGAGTGTCCCTGCCAACAGCCAAATGTCCCTCTGCTCCAGAATTTTCAGACAAATGTCTCTGCATTGCCCCAGTGATGAAAGTAACATAAAAATACAAATTCCACTGCCTTAAAATGGCACAATCCTAGTAACTGTAATGCAGGAGAACATGAATGTAATTAGAAAACTGTTCCTATCAGTAGGTGATTTGAGGTTCAGTGGGATGTTAAATTTTGCTTCTATTATTTTTCATGTCACTTGTCCATATGAAGAAATGGAATGCACTCTTACCCAAATTTATACATGATACCAAATTCAGGGGAGCTGTTAGCACACTAGAGGATAGGAAGCCCATTCAGAGGAACTTTTTCACATGTTGGAGAACTGAGCCAAGAAAACCTCATGAAGTTTGCCTTAGAAAGATACAGTGTCCCGCCCCTGGGAGAGCTCAAGTGCTTGCAAAATTGGATGCCAACTGAAGTTGGCAATTTTGCAGTGGGAAATAAGAAAAGGCAAAATAGAAAGACAAAAGGAAATATCTTTGCCCCCTGTAGGGCAAGTTGGATACGGGTCAGTGGTGAGAGCTTGCAATGACTGAAGTTAACTTGATACTGGGCCAAACCAGGAGGGGTGTACCAAAAGAGATTTAGCTTTTATTCAGCATGTGGGAAACAACACCAGAAGCATCACAGCTTCTTCTGGACTCCCCTGCACAAAAAAGAAGGTATTCACAAACGGGCCTAAGTGCCATATAACTGGAGGAAGGTCAGTAAGAACACTATGGGGCTGCAGCATTCCGTATTGCAGGAATGGTGATTCCTGCTTGCTCAGCCAGCCAGAGGAAGCAGGCAGGTGCATTACAATAGCAGAAATCCATGCAGCCAACCAAAGGGGAATACAGCGATGAACAAAGTACATGATTCTCCAAGATGCACAGCAAAAAGACAATAGTGACAATCAAAAGAAGAAGAAAGAAATCTCACAGTGACTGGGCTTTAGGGCAGGCTGCCACTGTTGAACTCCATCTTGGGAGGTTTTCAAACCAGACTGAGGAGGCTCAGAACAACCTGATCCAACCTTCATGCAGGACACTGGACCAGCTGACCCTTAGAGGACCCTTGCCATCTAAATTTTTCCATGACTGTATTATCCTCCAAATGCTAAAGCATACTAAAGACATAGACACCTTATTAGTATTAGTATAATCCATACTAAGGACAGACAGACCACCATATTAAGAGCTGTGAAAGGTTAGAAAATATATAAATTTGTGAGGGAAATGAGCTGAAATTTCAGGCTGTCCTAAACTGGAGCAATCCAATTCTTAATTCGAAAAAAAAAATTCAGAAGCTTTCACTTAAATCATGAGATGCTGTGTTAGACACAGACACAAAACTGAAATATTAGTGTTTTAAAAAAATCAATATAAATGGTACATGAGCTTATTCCATAACAGGGTTTTTCTCTTGAAGATAAGTTTCAGTGAAACTGCCTGGCTTTCTAACTTTAAAACCTGCTTAATCTATTAGATTGAATTATATTCGTTCATGTCCTCCATCATATTTATTTGGGAAACATCAGACAGAAGAAGCATTCCACACTGGAAGGAGTTTTTTATTTATGCAGCAATGTAATTCAGACAAAGAAGATTAGGGACACTTAAATAGTGCATCTGTCTCCATAAATCACTGCTGATCAGGAACTTCTGAAAATCAACCCTGGAAAACAATTTCTTTTACTTTGATGCTCTTAGCAGCAAAAGGATTTTTTGCCATACCAGTATGAATCTGCAGTACTGTCACACTGCTCTTTAAACAATTTTTATAAGGCTACTTGAAAATATAATTGAAATATGCAAATTTAATTCATCCGCTGTACTGTGTGCCCTCTTAAACAGGAACCTTATTGTGCATCTAGTACAATCAGTGGAATCTTAATGATTTTGTGGTTAAGAAACTTGGGTCTGTTTTATATTGAAGTCTTTCAGTTAATTTCAATATTCTGTTAAAGAATATTTAGAAAGACCTTATGTGTAAAGATTTTAACAGAGTAGAATGGTATTTATGTGTAAAGATTTTAACAGAGTAGAATGGTATTTAGCTGTAAAATAAGTAAAAGGCTTGATGTTAAAGACATTTCCAATAAAAGAAACAGTATTTACTAAAACATACACCACAAAATGCAGTTGTCATTTGTTTATTCCAAAGTTTAAATATTATATTAAGTGTTCATAAATAAGCATTCGTATTTTTTCTTATTCAAACAATACTAAAAATTACTAGATCAGCGATGTCCTAATTCAATATCCTTTTAATGATTGGGTTTTTGCATATATTTTCCAAGGCAAGCACTGCAAAGTGTCCATTAATCATGCCACTGCAAAAACAGTACCTAGAGAAATGTGCCTTGCAATGTAAGGGCCAGCTTAAAAACAGTGTCCAAGTGGTCCCAGAATGAACATAACCTCTAACTAACATGCTACAGTCAGGAGCCATGGCATCCTTCCCACCTGTGCTGGTAAGAGAGTAAGGCTGGTCTGTTTCCAAGGATCACCGACAATGCAAGCAGGCTATTTCAGGATAGTCAGGCAAGAGAGAGCAACTTTACTTACCTCTGAAAACTAACTTCAAACCTGACTTTCAAACCAAGTAAGTCAATTAAATGGCAAGCTTATGAAATGGCAAGGCTGAAATTGCTATTTCGTGTACTTTTGTACAGTTCATTCTGTGGAACACTAAAACTCTTCAGACTCAACTACTCAGAAAATACAGGCTGAACAAATTAAGTAATAGCTGTTATTGCATTCTTATCTTGTTCTCCAGGGTGCCTCTTTATTTTCAAGATATCTACTTGATTTGTCCCTTCAGCTTGTTACTAGCTGTTTTTACTTCTGGTTTCATAGCTGCCAGCACACTGTGCTGATTCATATATATAAGGATGTATATGGTGGGGGAATAAAATTCACAGTAATTAGCATTCCTTAAATGAATGACAACATTTATGTCACTATTACATTTGCAATTACAGGAACTGAAAAATTCCAATATAATTTCATACGGGACATAGAAAAAGTGTGTTATATTTTTTGCCAAATAGATAAATTACTTTCTCGTATTAAGCACTAGTACCTTAGCCATTCAATCTTGTATCTGTTAGGTTTGTTGGGTATTTTTCATGCCCCAATTCAAAACTACAAAAACAATCCCCAGATTAATCACATTTTTTAAAAATACGGTCAACATATTTGTATCCATATACACATACACAACAGATTTTGCTTTTTTCATTTATAATAACTTTATTTTTAATAATGGCCAAGAACTGTAAGATTTTAGTTAAATTAGTCATGGGTGTTAATGGCAAAATACAGATTTTTTTTTCCTAGCTGCAATATCAGTAAGAAAAACGTTCACAAAAGTAATCTGTGATCTGAAATACAAAATAAATCAGCCAAGTCTGACAAGACAATCAGACTGCATCCTGAAATACTCTATCTGAATTTGAATTACAGTATGGCCCGCCCATTTAGGTCATTAATCCCAAAGATGCTGGTTGTTAAATGTGCCACAAAACACTGCACACATACAAAAGAGCATATTAACTGAAACTCAGTTACAGAACTGTGCTAGTATCAAAAACAGTGCCTTTCACATCCTTATCATTTCACCTCATGCAATGGTAGAAACCGACCAAGAACCCTAAATCCAGAGCTGATAGGGTTAACCTGAAATTGAAGGCGAGCATCCCTTAAACTAATTAAATGGAGGGGAGAGGAGAAAGGGAAATATCCCAGTGATCAGATTCAAAAATCCCACCTGCTCTCTCAAAGGTAAAGAAAACCTGTCTAGGAAACCTGCAGCATTTTCTACCTCATTGCAGATTTAAAGACTGCCCTGTGCAGTAACAGCTACCCAAATTCCTAAGAATTCCTAGAAGAAACTCTTCTCTCAAAAACCCCACAAACCATTGAATTTAAGAAAAAAAATTAAAATTCATTATATGAAAGGAATGGAGGCACTAGAAGGCAGCAGCAGACTCTTGGAGGAAGATACAAACATTTCCTGAGAAAGCCCATGAGACCAATGGCAGGCTTCCTCTGGTGCTGGGAAAAGGAAACAAGTGTTACCTACACACTCTCCCAATATATTCACCTTTTTAGATGTACTGAGTAACACAGGTCCAGCAAGGCTACAACTAAAATTTTGAATGACTTCACAGGATTTTTTTTGCACCTGACAGAAAAGAGAGTGCTTTTCTTCATCATCTTTGTACAACAGCAGGCTGAAAACCTCTACTCTTGAAAATGAAGAATTAAGAATTTCCTTTGAAACCCTTCTTGGAGGAGGTTAAATTCATTTAGAAAATGTCCTCCAGAAAAACATATGCCAGAATGTATCAACCTTCTCTCTTCTTTAATGCTTTTTATAATTGTCTGTACTTCATAGCCATGATTTTAGAATTTTACATTTCTAATACACAACAAAATATGAAAGAAAATATGTTTGCAGAAACTCCACATTGTCAGTCTTGGCAGTGGTCTTAATTAATGAACAAAATGATACCCCTGAGACTCGATCAACATCCAGTTAATTTAAAGCATAAATATTTACTGCATTAAAAGCTTTCATTGTCTCAGACAGAAAATCAGCAGCATTAAACAGATATTACAGTTTGTAGCTTGTCATCATCATAATTTTTCCTAAGGAATACAAGAAATAAGAGATAATTTCTGTGCAAATTCAAACGAACAAGATATTTTCCTAAGGAAACTGATGTTTTATTCTATTCAAAGTCTGTACTACTTGATATAACATAAATATTATGCTTATTGTATTTTTTGATTTTATTTGCATGGCTATCATACTGCTAGTTTGTGTAGATAAACAATTAGAAATATACACATATATAGAAAATATCACGTTACCAAACAGAAGTGCCACCTGATGAAGACCTCTCTAAATGTATTACTGTGTACAGCTCATCTTAGATTCTTTACATTTTACAAAGCTGAACAATTTGGGGCACCCACTGTCAGGAAATATTGCCTGAATTTTAAATTTTATACAAACAGCATAGTCTGCCATCTGTGCTGAAGTCCTAGGGTTTATGAAGCGTGAAAAAAGCCTGCTGTCCTAGGCCCTAACTTTCTGCTGCTATAGAAAAAACACAGAAATTCTGAAAGGGCAACAATGCTTAAAATTGAATGACCTGGATAAAGATGCAGAAGAAGCAAAGAGACTGTCTTGTTTCAGCAAAACTGGTTCCTCCAATTTAAATATAAAAACTCTACATGAATTTAATGTTGCCATCTCACAAGGCATTCTTGCATTGTCCAATGAACAATCCCTGACTTGTTTTGGTCACTAGGAGTACAGTTGTGCAGCTAGGAAGGGGAAGGTCTGTTTGAGAAAATTCTGCTGAGAAAATTCATTCTGGAAAGTCTTGGTTGACTTATACTATTTGGAAGGACATAAAGCTTTGGACTGTGTTGGACTGGCTACGGAGCCAAGGTTCACCTTCGCTGAAAGGAGGAGGAAGTAGTGGAAATAGTGACCTGTTGTAGCAATCAGCACTGATTGAAGATATCACTGCCAAAGACTGCTTTGATATTTATGAGAACATACAGCAATATACCAATACTGGCAAGAAAATGAAATAAGCAGCATTACTTAAGGAACTTACCAGCCTGCGGATCTCCCTCTCACATTCCCGCTTTATTCTATGGATCTCATCCTGGTGGGACTGATAAGCTGTGCGCAGGTCCGCAGCCTTCATTTTATCTGCCTGCATAATGTTGTTCAGAGCTTCTTCAAGCTGCTTTTTGCCAGATTTCAGCTCCAAGATCTCTTGTTGCAGCTTCATTCGTTCCCCGTCGAACGCCTTGCGAGCCTCCTCCTTCGCCTCACTCAGCAGCGCCGTCTTCACTTTGTCAGCCGCCCCGTCCCGCAGGACGTTGACTGTTGACTGCAAACGCTGAATTTCACCATCTTTGATTTTCACCATTCTTGCCACCTCCTGCTCATGCTGCCGGATCAGTAGCTCTCTGACACTCTGAAGTTCCTTCATTTTCTCCTCATGGAGCTTGGCTTTCAGTTCAGAAACATAGGCAGTGTGCTTATGCTGCTCCTGCTCCCTTTCTTGCTTAACCTCTTGGATTTTTTCTCTCAGTTTACCCACCTGGAACAAAATAAAAAATATTGATTTTATTAACAAGCACCACTCCACTTTTTAAAGCCACCAAGGAAGCTGCTTCTAAACTGTTTTTAAAACCTGTCCTGAATATTCAAAAGCAATACCTCTCTCCAGAAAACAAGTTGAGAAGTAGGGCTGGAAGAAGGCCATGTGTATGTTAAGGAATTGGCTATAGGGATGTGCAACAGGCAATGAGTTCTCACAGATTTAGGGAATAAAATAAAACCAAGCAACATATAATCTAGTTATTTCTTTATTTCCTGTACCAACCACACCAGGCTATTCTCACCCATAACCCTTCTACTGTGCTCTACAAGCAGATGGAAAATTAACAAAACACGGAAAAGACTTTGTGTTTATGCTTGAAATACCTCTATTTTGGATTTCTTAATTTCTTAGCTTTTTTAATGGGAAATTCCTTATTAGTTAATCCAAAAAGAATTGGCCTTTTGAAAAATCAAGTCTACTCAATGGACCTCAGACCTCACCCCAAAACTGAAACTATTCATGTCCCCAGACATTTCAGAAAATATAGGCCAGTGAATCTGAGGGTTGGGAAGGGAGTAGTGCAAAAATGTGATAGACTATTATAGCAATATCCACTGTGATGAAACCTCATTATAAAATGATGCTCAGCAGGCTGCATGGAAAGCAATGCTTTTTCCATGTGGGATTAGATGTTAATTTAGAATAAAGGGGGAAAAAAGAGAAAGGCGCACTTGTCCATTATATACCAGAAAGGACATAATGCATTTCATCATTCATAGTTTCAGTAACATCTTTCTACTTATCCCCATTACAGAGACTGCCAAAAAACCTCTATCGGGGGCAGAGGTTTCAAACCTTGAGTGACAATAAAAACATACATAGCAAATAGTGCTTTGTGGTAAAAGGAGGCTACCCAGCAGCAAAATGTTAGTCACTGTCACATCTGCTTCTACCTATGCTACACAAAGCTGTGATCTGTAGTCATGTGATGCATTTAATTTGCACTAAATTAAGCCAGAATTGCAACTTGGTGAGATAGGTGTCCAGTCAGCATCAACCCACCACAACTTCACCTGAAGTAAGACAGCTGGGACAGCTGACTTTTCCTGTGCAGATATTACAATCCTCTTATTTTGAACAGTAACTTTGGGAATTAACCAATTCAAACCAACTCTTGATTAAAGAAAGGAAGAGACTGGAGCAGGAAAGGGAGAAAGATGTCTACATTTTTATGAAAGTAACCTAGATGCACTGTTGACTAAACATCACCCATGAGAGCACTATAATTACAGCTGTTAAGGTAATAGCTCTGAATCAGACACTGTCACACACAGATGTTATAGATATTGTCACTCTGTTCCAGGGTGATTCTGAGAACGGATCTTTATTAAGAGAGACAGAGGTTGGGTTTTTCCCTCCAAATGGTAAATCTGGCCATTGGAAATTATCTGCAGGATATATCCATGTGTTATTTCTTTCGGTGGGATGACATTTAGTTCCAAGCCAACAGTGGATAGCCATGATTTTCAGTGCTTGCATTAGCAATTCCATTGGAGAGTCCACAGCAGGGAGGTTGGGAATAGGTGATCTTTAAAGGTCCCTTCCAAGCCAAACAACCATTCCAACAAAGCCAAGTCACTTACTCTGATCTACTATCAGAAGTAAACAGACTAGTTTATAAACAAATATACAAATGAAACAACACTCATTATTTTCTTATTGACTTACTGACGAACCAAGAAAATTGAAATTAAACTAAGCAGTGAAACCTACTAATGACAACACAGGGAAACAAACTGCATAATGGCACATACAAACACAGATAATATACCTCCAGAACTACAGTAATTTTAAATTAGTCATATTGTACATAACGCATACCACTGAAAGGCAGTTTTCAATACAACACATTCATGAGCTTAACCTCCTAAAAGAACTTGTAATAAATGAGAAATGGATTTTGACATTTTGGAGGAGTGCTGAGTCACACAAATTAGCATACTTGCTCAATTTTTTTTGTAACTGTGTACTATCATATATCACTACTAATTTTACTATTAAAAGCTTCAGTAAGAGGAATTTAAACAAGAATAATTAGAATCCTTCAAAACACCCTAGGATTTTACACAGCATCTTAAATACTTATTGCACTTCCAGAAAAAAAAAGATGCACCCCAACTCTCAAGGTCTTTAAAAGTCTTTTCTTACTACTTACTGCTTTCTGTCAGAGAAGATGGAAAGTTAGATCTGTCTGTTAGATCTTCTCTGAAAGCCATAATTCGTCCTTCCCACATCCCTCAGTCCCTCTCTCCTGCATACTGTGCAGTTCTGTACTCGTCTGGCTTCCAGAGCAACGGACTGAATGAAAATAGTAGTGTGGCATTTTCCCATATGCCTGAGACTCAATTTCCAAATGAACCTAAATTTTAAAGTAATTTCTCTTTTTTAATTTCCGGCACTCTTTTTGTGTGTTTTTTTTTAATATGAAGAAAACTATTCTATCCAAGAAATTAAGCCAATGGGGAAACAAAGTCAGGCATGATATCAGGGCACCAATAAACCAGTTGTTGTCTACCTTTCTAAATTAAAACTTTAATTGTTGGCACACATGGATACAATGTTGTTGTCATAGCAGATATTAGCTTCTTCAAAAAATAATGCTAAGCATCATTGCTTCTTTCCTTTCTTATGTCTAAAAAGTGCCTGAAAGCAAGATTTTCTTTAAAATGATATATTTTCCTTGGATATTTGCATATGGTGTTGTTTTCTATGACAACTTGTTTTGCACACATGAGACAAAAAAATAATAGTTTGGCTTTATGATCAGAGTCAATGGAATAATTTTAAAACTATGCATTTCTAAAAGGTAATAACCTATTAAATCGTAAGTGTTTCCATGTGCTACCAAACCACTACCCCAATAAAAATACTATGATAAAAACTTGCTCAGGGCTACCTCATTCTTTTCTCTTGGATTTAACTGTGGGGGGTTTTAATTTGTGGCACAATAGTCAATCACAGGAGGGAAACTCTCCACACTGCTATTTGCCAGGAACTGCAGACTTGAATGTGGAAGAGAAGGTAACAGGAATAGTCAGCATGAATTCACCAAGGGCAAATCCCACTTGACCAGTCTGATAGTCTTCCACAATGGCATGGCTGGATGGGTCAGTGAGGAGGGAGCAGTGAACATTGTCTACTTGACTTAAGCAAGGCTTTTGACATTGTGTTCCATAACACCCTTGTAGGTAAGCTCTGGAAATGGGGGTTAGAGGAATGGACAGTGGATCAAGGTAGATCAAGAACTGGCAGAATGGCAGAGCTCAGAGCACCATGAACAGCAGAGTAGAATCTGGCTGGAGGCTGGGGAGCGCCAGGGATCAATACTGGGTCCAGTCTTATTCAACATTTATCAATGACCTTGGCCCTGCTGAGGTGCATCTGGAGTTTCGTGTTCAGCTCTGGGCTCTAAAGTTGAAGAAAGGGGTCTGGAGCATCTCTCTCATGAGGAGAGACTTTGGGAGCTGGGTCTGTTTAGTCTAGAGAAGAGATAACTGAGACAAGACCTTGCCAATAGATATAAATATCTTGAAGAGTGTCAAGAGGATGGTGCCAGGGCTCTTTTTGATGGTGCCCAGCAACAGAATAATGAGCAATGGCCAAATAAAGTAAAACACACAAAGTTTCACCATGCCACTCTCTCACTCCTCTTCCCAATGGTGGGGTACGCAGCTGCAGCTGAGATGAAACATCTCAATTATCCTAACTCCTAGATGTTGTGACCTCAAGCCTATATATGTACAGTCATAAGTAGAATATGGATATTTAAAAGCAGCAATTGAACTTGGTGAAGATGGAGTGACAGCCAACATTATAACACCTTGCTATCAAGAACAAAGAATTACTCGAAATATCGAAAGACTACCTTCTAGCTTTTCCTAACTAACCCAGTGGGAATAAGTACTTTGGAATACTTGTTCCTAAATATTCACGGATCTCAGCATAAGCAGTAATAAAACCACTGAGTTGACTGCCAAGACCATGCTCAGTCACTGCAGCTCCTTGTGCTCAGAGCACTGGACTTCAAGGTTCAGTCAGAGTGAGCCCTGTCCCCATTCATGGTAAAATATGTATAACTTTTGTCAACTTTCATTGATGTCTTCCCAATGTTTGGATGTCTTCCAACACAGCTTTTTCATTAGCAGAGCAAGAGTATGTGAGCCCCTGCTCAGTTCACATTTCCTTCTCCAGGCCCTCCATAGATGGCAGCAAACTTACAGTCCAGGAGGACATCCTGTATCCTACAGGGTCTCCAAAGCCATCAAGCAGGTGTTCCCAAAACAAGACACAGTACATGGGAACTAAGGCAGGGCCACAACTTTTGCTTCACCCCTTAGGCAGCATAAATGAACCCAGCTACTCATGTGTCTAATGGCCAAAACACCACCAGCAAGATCAACAATCATGCACATCCAAAAACATGCAAACATACCAATTTTGGATCAGGTATTGCATAAGCATGCAGTAAACAACTTTACAGAAGAAATTTATTTACATGGATCAACAATCAGTGAAACAAGATGTACTAGGAAAATATATACAAAGTTTTGAATGTCTCTTAGGTAAAATTTTATTTCATAGAAAGCAGTATTTTTCAGGCAAAAACATGTGATGGCTGATTTCCATTTGTGATGTCTCTCATCAATTAGAAGGTTCCCTCTCAGATAAATCATTAATATAGGCATATACATGAGGGAAAAATAGTTTAGGAAAATTAAATTGAATAAATTGGCCCCATAAGAGTTTGTCACCTTTCCTAATGCAGTTTATATCCCACGGGTCACCGCGCTGTCTGTTTAGCAGTTTCAATACTTCCTTCTTACCTCTACACCAGTAAATATATCTAATTTATTTAGAATTCTCTAGGTACATTTTTTACTTTTCTGATACCAAGAAATAATTTCTCTTGGTTTTGTTACTATGTTTGAACTACAGTCTAAACAGGAAAAACCTCTATGGCTTTGATTTACTCATCTTGTCAGTCAAGGCATTCTATAACTGCTGCACATACCGAGAGTAGGCTGGGAAATAAACTACAAGTTCATTTCCAGTTAAATGATTTAGAGCAAGCACCACAGCAAAGATGAAGGAAAGAGGTTGAATATCTCTTACCCTGGCTGCATCCTCACAAAAATGCACTCCAACACAGAATTTACTTCAGACTGCAATGTACACTTAGTAGTATTTTAGAGCACTCTAGCTGTAATTTTCTCTTTCCTCTTTCACCCATTTTTCTGCACACATATGCACATAATAAACAGATCTGTCTCCAGTAAAAACCTCAATACACTAGAAAATATTAAATTTTTAAGCTGAGGAAAGATGAAGAAGTAACCAAGCTGAAGCAAATCTTTCTAGACTGAATATAGTATAAGACTAGTTACTGAAAATGGTCCTGCAGCTGTCATGGTCTTGTACTTACACCTCATTCTTAGTTGAATCAAGAGTTAAACAGGTGATGTTCTTACAGGTAAGGACTGGAAGTGTATCAGGGCTAAACTCTTTCTAGTGTTCATGTATTTTTTTTAAAATCAGAGTTATTTAAGGACTCAAAATTAATTCATTCTTCTGTCCAAGGTATAAGATAACTTCATAATTATGTTCTCTTTTTAATGCTATTTAAAAATTCATAATAAAATTCATATCCATATTTCTACATATAAAGTTATACAGAAAAAAGTAGGAAATAAAGTGAAATGAAATAGTGTAAACGTAATCTATCATCAGCTCTTAAGTCTCCAAACAGAAACACTACAACACTAAAAATGACAATGAATTACTGCAACTTATTGACCTGTAAATTTTAAAGGGTATTAGCCACTACTAAATTTCATGGTGTGTTGTTTTAAAAAGCTCAAGTAGTTTGTGCCACTTGTTTTAAAATTTGTTGTGATAATATCAATCAACAGCAAGAGAAGTTGGATGAAGAAGCCCATAGCAAAATTCCTGATTTATCTGTTCATTTATCAATACCCCTGACCCATAAGAGATTTGACATTTTTCTTTAGTTTGTGAAGAAGAAAAATTTCCAAGGCAATACAAGTTTAGTTGGCTGATATTTTCTAAACCTATTGCATCAATCAAACACGAATTAAGGCTTTAGGGTTTCTTTTTCCTCTGTAAGAAAAAAGTTCTGAAGATTACATTTGTGATGGTTTTAGGGTTTATTTTGTACATTTAAATGAAAAGAATAAAAGTTTTCAAAGCTGAGTATCACACAAGGATGTTAATGAAACTAGAATGTACAGAAATGTTATTCAGGTGTTCCACATTTTACACTGATGAAAAGAAAAAAGGCTAGAACAACAATACTTTATATAAAGAGAACAGATTTTCAGTGTATACTTTTTCCACTTCCTAAGTCTTCGAGACTCTGCAACTGCAGTATCCCCAGTCAAGTACAGATAAATCCATCTGCACATGGATTAATCTGCAGAACTGCCTTGTGCAAAGTCAAATGCACTGATTTTAATAAATAACAGAATAGAAATAACCTCACTGTTTTTCCATATTTTGAACAACCTACAGAAATATATAAAAGTAACTGCTACTCTTCATAAATATGAATGTATTTGATGAATTAATAGTTTCTCCTATGTGTCATTTTGATTACCCAAAGACCTGTTGAACATATGCTGGATAGACAAAAATTGATGGATCTGTTTCATTAGCAATCAGAGGCAACACTGAATAGCTAAGAACAATGCCACGCATAACCTCAGCAAATCAAATCAGAACTCCTATACAGATAGTTTACAGTTAATTGATATTCCTCATAAGCATTTAAAGTGACATGCTTTGAATAAGGTGCTGATGTTTGATTTTGAAGATGATGCTTTTACAACATATAATTATCAGTAAGGTCAAATACAAAACTCCCTTGTCAGTAAGCGAATGCAATTTGTATTGCTGTCATTGCAAATTTCAGTGACTGGGTGTTTGAGGATATTTAGTCCGTTTTGCACGCTATTTAACAGAATTAGCGCTAATTTTAGTTTATCAGTTGTTCTTCTGATTTCATTTCTCTGTCATGTTTTTCTTTTACAACTAAGACATTTTAGTATCAAACTCTGCTGTTTTCTAACAGTGCTACTATTAAAAGAATGATCACAAAATGGAGATAGACAAATACCTTGCTTTTTTCTTGCTGAAATTCTATCTGGATGTTGGTTAGTTTAGCTCGCAGCTCCTCATTAGCAGCTTGCAGGGCTTCAGTCTCCATGTCGGACTTCTCTCCCTTGGCACGACTTTTCTTTGACATAATTGTTTTTGAAGTTTAAAATAAAATGTTTGCTCCACACTGAGCTACCAGCTAGTGCCTTCTGCTGTTAGCATTTAAGAGTTGTGCAGTGGTCAACAAAACCTTTCATACAAATCTCTGCCATCATGGGAGCAGTCTCTCATGGCCTGGAAGAAGCAAAGTGGTGGCAACAGAATTAGGCTACAGCATTGAGCAGAATAAACAAGCACACTCAACTTCCTTGAATTATATACTACACTGCATAGTGTACCAGAGTTTGAAACAAACAGATAAGAAGTTACATAATATTTCACCATCTTTAAACTCTATCCACTGTATTCTGATGTTCACAGAAATAAAAGTATTTACTGTTATGATGAATATAGCATATAAACAGAAATTATATCTTATTCAAGACCTGACTAGAACCATGCTCATGATTCCTGAGAGGCACAGAGAAAACCATAAATTAATTGAGGTAGTGTTTCAGTGGGAATAGCTTATTTTCTGCAGTAAGAAAGTATTTCTCTCCCTAATGTATCAGTTATAATGCATAATTGTATTATTCGTAATTATCATCAAGTTTCACAGCATCTATTAAAAAGGTATGACAAAACTGGAAAAATATTTTAAAATGTTTCTTAAAACATCATATATGTAACCTGTTCAAGGCTGATATTGCTTGAAAAGCTACAATGGAAACAAGAAGATATTTAACTTCATTTTCATTTCCCAGTATACTCTAAGCTTATAAAGTATTCAATTATTTAAATCAGCTTTATGTAATATTCAAGGAGAATATCAATAGCAGACAAAGAACCCTAATTACAATAATTAGGAAATCCCATGATTAGTTTGCTTCATGAGTAGTTAGTATAGAAGTTTAATCTGTGATTTTTTTTTCTTCTCTGCTCTCCTCTAAGAATAAACCGGTGCTCCACAAGACTAAACTGTGGAACAAATGCTATCAATGCTAAACTAGTTTCCAAACCCATGTCCTCTACACATTTTAAATATTCACATAATTTCATCATTAAATTTTCAACTACGCAGAAAGGTTCCTACTTTAAACTGAACAACATTAGTGGAGTATTATATTTCCAAGAAAATTGTTATCAAATTGCTGTCAAACAATAAGCTGCTCTTTCCAACCTACTACTAATGGGTAGTTATTTTAGAAATTGTATTAAAATGAAAATCCCATGCATTCCTTACCACATACTTTCCAAAGGGTTAGTGACTAATTCCTCTAATAGCTGTGTAGAGACAAACTAAACACCTCAGTTTTATACTCCTTTTCAAACACTGGCAAACAGGTGGTGAGTTACATATCTTGCTTAGAATGACAAATCAAATCAGATGAAAAGTGAACAGAACTCAGGACACCAAGTCTCAGTCTGATGATATTCCCATTGAGTTCTTTCATTTGTAAAAAGCAATTGAAAAAAACATGAACTTTACCAATTACTTGCTTAAGTAATTTAAGTGAAATAGTTGTTTTGCTCTGTAATAGCAGGTATCTTTCCTTCAAAACATAATAATCTATCAAGTTATCCTAGTCAATAAAATTTTGTTTGTGCCTTATATTCATTATATGAAGCATTTTAATATATAATCTATGATAAAAACAGGAACTTAAATACATTTTCACTCCATTATGTATCAGACCTACCTTACAAAACAAATAAACACTGGTGCTATTGTGCTTTTACACATAGTAGCTGATTCAAGAAAAACAAATCAGCAATATCCTTACAGTAAATTAAATAAAAGGAACTCTTTGGTGAATAGGAGAAATGTGAGGAATTACTGTTATTAATAAAGAAATTTCATGCTATTACTCTATGGAGTTTCTATGATGCTCAAATTACATTTAATACCCAAGTTAGCCTTAAAAACTGGAGAGTTCAGCATTATTCTTTGAAGTACTCTTCAGAATTAAGGAAACTCTCAAGGCATTGCTCTCAATCTTTTTCCTTAACTCTCAACATTTAAAACTTTTCAAGTAAAATAAAAGCTTAGACACAGAACCTGAAGAAAATTACCACCTTCCCTTTAAGGCATTGAGGGAAGGAGAGTGGGGAAGGAAGTGAAAGCACTAAATCCCAACCAAACTAAACATAATATATTCCCTAAAACTACAAAACAAAACAAAAGAAAAAAAACCCCACCCAAAACCAAATCAACAACAAAAACCCCAAACAAAACCCAAAGCAAACAAAAACCCCCACAAAACAAAAAACCCAAACCAAGAAATAACCACACATCAAGCAGCATTGATGGGAATAAAAAAAAAGCATCCATTTTTATTCTTCCCTAGATACATTTTCCAGCCTACCTATTGCAAAAGCAGGAACTATGGCAACACAAAGCCTATCTATATACCCAGAGAGGCACGTAGCCAAGACACACAAGGGCTGAAGAAGAGACTGAATCCTGATTCCCAAATGCAAGGCATGGAACCAGTGGGTGCCCAGATTCCCTCCTAGCTGACTACCCATATTTAATATTTGGATAAAGGTCAGGACAAAAACTAACAAACAAACAACCCAACAAACAAAG
>VZUI01048805.1:0-27702 GCA_013401135.1 Cettia cetti | reverse complement strand
CTCAGAATCAGTCTTAAAGATACAGAAACTCAATATACAGCACAAACAGAATCGACGATTGGGGATACAAACATCATAAAGTCCCCTAGGACAGTTTGGTATTCTGATCTGTGGGGGCACACTGCTGCCTCGTGTCTTTTAATCCACAAGAATCCCCTCCTGCCCCAAGTCCTCCTCCTCAGAGCTTGTTCTCAGTGAGAATTTCTCACAGTCTGGGATTGCCTCTACCTAGGTGCATCACCTTGCACTTGGACTTATTACACATCAGGGTCTTGTGGGAATCAGGAATATTCACTCCATTTTAGTCACACAGTAAGAAAGACATAAATAACTTGAACAAGTCCAGAGAGAATTATAAATGCCAACATAGTTTTTGGTATTTAGTAGCTGAAGGATATCTGGTTATGATATTAAATCCTACAAACAGAACAAAAATGCCTGTTAGAAATTATCAAATCTGCTGAGATGATAACAGAAGGTGATCCATGTCTCACAACTGTACAGGAATGCTGTGAGCACAACTGCTCAGTAGACCTGAAACTTAGTATTGCCATGCAGCATCATTCCAAATTCACAGCTAGTCTTGGCTACATAGTGTGTTTCAATGTACAACAATCTAGCACCATGGCATGCTTTAATGTGTGACTGTGGTGTAATGCTGGGTGATAATATAAATACTTGGCCCGAGTCTGATAACCTCTGTTCTAGAAATTCATCTCAGTATTAAAAACTACTGTTTGCCTTTTCAGTTGGTGACTAAAATGACTCACTTACTTGAGGTGTTTGGAAAATATTATGGGAGATTTTGATTTCTGCCTATTAGTGAAGGAAAAACAATTTTATTTCTGTTGGCACTCTTAAACTAAGGTTGTATGGTGAATTTGCAGACCTGTATTAAAGGTGGAAAGTACACTTCAATTAAGTGTTACATTTAGAATGATAAATTTCACTTTCAGGAGTGCAGCTTCATTCAGCCTCACAGACACTTCTTTCAGCATTCTCTCAGCTTTGTAACTGAACATAAAAACAGAATGACATCACTTCTGTATCTGTTGAAGATGATAACTAATTTTTTTTTCCTTGCACACCTAGCAATTGCACTCAGAAGTCTCTGTCACATAATCAGGTTCTGCAGAAAGTTTTGTATATTTAAAAGTAATTTTAAACATTACAGCTATTAAATGAAAACATTATTAAAAAACCCCAGGTTTTCTTTCACCATTTACTATGCATCCATTTGGGTGAACAGAATTATGCCAGTTTAAACCCATTGAATACACAAGCTACACAAGCTTTAAAATTTTCAAATTAAGTACTGCAGGCCATTTAAGGAGAAGTATAATCACAGTAAGATCCAGATTGATCCCATTCTCTGAAAAAAAAAGATAGTGAAATAAACACTTCCTATTGCTAGACTTCCCTGAGGAAAAAAAAATATTCTTTCCCAGGAGAACAATCCAATTCTACAGTGATTAGAAATTCTATTAAAAATATGTACTTTTACAGTATAGTTTTCTGTCTAGTAGTTCAACAGAAAGCTTTTATGGGCAGAAGGAATCACTTATGATTACTTAATCTGGCTTTGTTGGTGCAAAGATCATGGCATTCTTTACAGTACTTTCATTTTTTACCACAGCTAAATCTGATTAGATACAAATCTGTTTTTCAGAAGGAAGAATTTACTACATTTTTAAGTAATCTCATCCACTGGATGTTTATTTTTACTAGTTATTTGTACTCATTTAGTTTTTTAATTTGCTGGGATATTTTATCTCTTTATTTTAAAGAGCCATGTAATTTCCCGTACAAATTGCTATTGCAGTTTCTTTCTATTCTAGCCTACTGATGGGTAACGTTCCTCAGGAAAACAGTGATCCAGAAGAATCAAATACTGTGATAATTTTGGTGCACAGTGGGAACTAGCAGATTGACTTGGTTGTCTAAATGTGGGTATCTGGTGCCACTTGAGATGCCTTAAAGTGTCTAATCTGACTTCTAGCTGTCACTCCAGAAGAACTCAAGTCACATCTTGTGTCATATCTGCCAGTTCTACATAGATATGCTAGGACATCTAAAAATGGCACTAAACATCTAACTGTAAGCAACTAAATCCAGGCACAGAGAACTGTACAGCTCATCCGAAAATCGACATCAACATTTGGTCAACTAAATGGCCTTGCAGACACCACTGGGAGCTATTCGGTTATGTGAACATAGATGTCTAAGGCTATTTGAGATGCTGTAGTGTATGTCAGACGTGTACCAGGACTGACAGATGTTAAACTTACTACATATCCAGACCTTTCTGAAGTGGCACTGGGAGGCCATGAGGTACTCTAGGGCCTCTGAAAGAGTAGAAGGAGGTATTTGTAGAAGTTAAGTAGTGAAAAGTAATTCTCTTAATGATATGAGTCTTATTCCTCTGTGGCTTCACTGAAAAGCTGCAGTGACTCATTGTTAGGTACCTAACTTATGAAGCTTATGAACCTTCTGTGTTTGGCTTTGTTTTGAATTCAGTAGGGAAGATAGATACAAATTTACCTCTTTAACAGTCAACAAAATAGTTTTATAGACGTCACAGAATCACATGTGGTTTGGGGAGGGAAGGGCCCCCTGGAATCATCCAATTCAGTATCTGTGTCACAGGATAGAGTCTATATGAAGGAATAGACACAATAGTACACCTATAAAGTTCCTTTTGTGTTAGTGTGGAAGCCCTGGTTCCTCATCTGACAGGATGAAATATGAACCTTAGGATGAGGCTTTCACAGAAGGAATTTTAAAAGAGGTCGTTGAAAGAACATTATACCTCTCAGTAGCCTAACAGTGAAGATTTAATGAGTAAGCTGCCAGCCCTGGCCTCATGGATCCCTGGGGGGGCCTGCACTGCTCGTGGCCCCGAGCCCACTGGTTGCTGCTGGCCCTTTCAGCACCCTGACCCTGCCTATGCCTTGTCTGGCAGGCTGGGTGTCAGACGAAGGCATTTGACCTTTGGCTTTGGTTCTGTTTGATGTTGGGCTCCTATGGATATGTTCCTCTAAGGGGTATTTTTTTGACTTGTTGCTTTCTAATTAGAATGATCAGCATGAACAACAAATGGTCTCACTGAGACTGATCTTTGTGATTTTCCACATGCCCAAAGCCATTACCTGGGTCATTATCACATTCTGACTTCCTATCCCAAATATCTTATCCAAAGATATCTTATCCCAAATATCCAAAAAAAGATAAAGTTATTTCTCTTGTTTCTTTTTTTTTTCTTTTCCATGCACATCTAAGCCATTAGAGAAGGGCACATAATCTGAGTTCCTTTTGTTTTCCCAGTAAATACCAGAATTATCAAGAAGATTAAGTGATGGGTCACACTTAAGTGCATGGTGCTGTTTGCCCTGTGTCAGAGGTAACAGCATAGCTTCTGAAAGTCGAAACAGTTGAGAAATTTTTTTTCTTTTGTTTTTCCTTGCTACAGTCTAGTGTTTTACAGGCAGCCCAGATATGCCATGTTTTAAATAATAATGTGTGCTGAATAAATACTGTACTCAAATATACAGACTGCATACAACATATAAATGCATTGTGTTGTAAACAAAAATTACTGGCTAAGCACTTGTATTTATTCAAGTCATATTTAAAAGTTTTTTTACTGCAAGAAAACTATTAATAATGGAAAGAACATAGATGAAGACCTTGCTATATATATATCTAGAAATACAGCTCTGACACTAACTCTATTTCTATCCTTTACTTCAGTGAGAAATGTCAATTTTCTTTATGAAGTTTTGCAGAAGTAAGTCTCAGCTTCATTAGCATATACGCAGTTTTCAGTCTTGTGTTTCAATTTGGTTACTGATAAACTTGTTTTCAGCCACTTCATGTACCTTTGTTTTAAATTGTGATCATGAATACTCCAAATCAATTAAACTTTGTCAAATAAACATAATAACAGTAATGAAATGAACAAACATACCATGTTTTCTTTCATGGCTATGCTAGAATTCAAGATTATTGTCTGTTCTTACATTTACTTTTTTTTAAATAATGAAAGAAAAAGTGCATAGAACTCAAGTCCAGCAGCCCTCAAAATGTTTGCCATTTAATGTTATCTTCTTCTGGAATTAAAAAAAAAAAGTTTCAGCATTATAGTTGCTCCACTGAGTTCAGAGAACATTGTAAAGGACAGAGAAACCAAGAGTTCTGTTTTAAAAATGATTAAAAGAAAACACAGAGCAACACAGACCAATGGCCAGAGCTATGTTACCATTCAATACATCCCTGAATGCTTCTAAAATTAGATGTTAGGTATTTACATTATTTGGATTTTTTTACACATCTGCTTTTAGCTACAAGTTTAAAGGGAAGTTTTGAGGTGCACAAGGACGGCTGCTGGCAGAGCAGGACTAAATACTGCCTTCAATAATTTATAAACAGCATGCAGGCTTATACATGCATGTGCACCTTCTCTTCCTCCCTCACTCTCTCTCTCTCTTTCTCTCTCTCTCTCACAGATTTCAGGAGAAAACCTTCTTCCAGTTATTCTTATTTGATGTTTCATGCTATATTTATTATGCAGCCCCTGAGGGCTTTTAAAATTATGATGTGTCTGGGGATTTTCAATTCCGTAGAAAAAGTTTTAATTGTGGCAGACAGAGCAGGTTTTCAGCCTAAAGAAGCAAAATCAATGGAAAGTTGACAGGTTTGACTCAAAGAAAAGCAGAGAAGGAAGTGGGAACATGGAAGAAAAAGTTAATATGAATCCTCTGAAAACTGTTGAAACTGGAATCTGAAGAATTCTAAAGGGAACAGAGCCATGAGCAATACTGGGAAAATTCTAGGTGTCCCCACAGAAAGATAAGTGTTCTGTCCTGTGAGAAAAATTATGATAGCACCCCATATAATTCTGAAAGAGTCCTTAGCCAGGAAAATAATTAAAATTAATCATGTTAAATATTTTTCATTTTATGAAATACATTTGATTCTATGAACCCCATTGCATCAACTACAGAAAATAACACTTCCCTCCTGTCACCATTGTTTTGATGTTTTATTCAAAACTGCATTTTCATCTCTCTTCAATATTTCTATAGCACTGTCTCAGTAGAATCTAAGCATTAAAGCATAAGATTTTCTTTGCACAAGCATATGATTTATACTGCACTATTTAAAACAACATATCATTGCACATTCCATAGCATTTTCTTTCTATTTATGAAATCAAAGTTAATACTTATTGTATTATTCCTCTTATTTTAAGGAATATGATTATTATATACCTAACAATTTAGTTTTTATACTTGTCTATTGTCCAGAAACTTGAACAAGAACATATCATAAACCCCAGGGAAGTGCTGATGAAACAAAAATGGTTACTAAGGCATGGGCAAAATGCCAGAAAGCAGAGGTTAAATTCAAGTAAGTTACTGGGATTTCCTTTGCTTTCCAGAGTAAAAGAAACCAACCTAACTAAAATGAGCAGCATAAGTAATGCTCTGAGAGAAAAATATGGGTCTACAGGTAAACACTGACTTGATAAAACTAAAAGAAAAATACAGGGCTTGCTCGCTTTGTTTTGCGTGTGTGTTTGTGAAGCCAGGGAAATAAACAGGCATGTAGAACTTACCAAATTTTATGAAATGAGAGCCAGGCCACTTAATCTAGGCAAATAATTTGAATTTGATTTTCAGAATCATAGTGGTCAGAAGTTAAAGGCCTGGATGGTCTTGCCTGGAAAGAGGTAATTATCATAGGAAGTCATCAGAAGGAGGTTCTGCCCATGTTAAAGCATCAAAGTTAGATATTTTTATCCTCAGAGGTGTTAAATATCAAACTTGAGGCATTGTAAGACATTTTAGGTAGAAGGTTAAAGATTAAAAATACTATATTATTTGTATGTCTTGTCAAAATATAGGATATATATTTTTAGCTGTTGCTTAAAAAGTATTTAATGTAGAAAGTTACTAAATAAGTATTATGAACTTGCCATTGTATTAACAAGTAACCCTTGTTTGCCCAAAACTGCCCCCAGCACTCGAGGTGAGGCCATCTCAGTGCAGAGCAGGACAATCCCCTCCCTTGCCTGGGTGGTGATGCTGTGCCTGGTGCCCCCCAGGACAGGGTTGGCCCTCCTGGCTGCCAGGGCACTGCTGACTATTTGCCCTCAATCCAAATCCCCTTCTCTGTTTTTATGGATCTTCTCTCCAGCCTCTCATCACTCAATTTGTATGTATAACCAATATTACCCTGTGCCAGGTGGAGAATCCTGCACTTGCTCTTGCTAAATTTTATACAGCTGCAATCACCCAGCTCTCAAGCCTATCCAGATCTCCCTGTAAGGCCCTCTCTGACCTCAAGGGAGTCCACAGCTCCTCCAGGTTTATTATCATTGGTTAACTTACTTAATATATATTTTATACCTGATCATTTATAATAGTACTAAAAAACACTGGCTCCAACTTAGAACTCCAGATTCTCACCTTTATTTCCACTCTGAAACATTTTCTCCTTCTTTTTTTCTCATTTTCATAGAATGTTCTTTGGGTCTGTATAAAACACCTCAAACTTACCTGTTATTTTGATAATATTTCTCAGATAATAGAAATAAAACATTTTGATATCTTTCTCCATCTTGCTTTTGCAATTACAGAAAAATTAACTAGAAGTTAATAATATGCAGGTAAGAATTTTCTTTTTGATGTTGATGGGATTGAATTGTAATGACTTAATTTTCAATTAATTTAATGAAAAAATAAGTAAGACTTTCCCTAAAATTACAGAGGTTTGGAAGACGGGAGCCACATGAGAATCTGTTAAGCCTTTTGCACCAACTGATAGGAAGCAGATGGCAGTGACAGCCATATCACTTGAGCTTGGTACCTAATAGATAATAGTAGCAGTATTATTGAAAATTACTCTAAAGCATAAACTGTAATCTCCAAGTATATTAAAATTTTGTACATGCTTCATATTCATGGAAACCAAATATTCTTTTAAGAGTAATGTGATATGACATATGCTGAAAGAATATTTTTTCTAGAGGTTTTTAATGAAATGGCAAAAAAATATTTTAATCGGTTTATTTCCATTGCAACTTGTGTTCTTAATATTTAAACCTTTCACTATTTCCTTAGTTTTGTTTGTAAAATTATAACCATAGTACTGCAGACATAAAGTGTAGTAATTTTTTTAGAAAGTTTATTTTTTTAGGTTTTGAAATACTTTTATTGCATTTAAACATTATAATTCTATTTTCAATAGAAACTATCATTATCACAACATACATCTGCTATCTGCAGTTAACATGGCTATTCATGGTCATATTTCTGACTTTTCAGTCATCATTTATTCTTATTACTATTTTGAAAAATAAAAAATTACAACATATACTGTTTGTCATTAATCACTGATTTCACCTAGGACACTAAAGTCACAAAAAAAAATCAATTTTATGTTAGCTGCTTTATAGTGTACACTAGTAGCCTCAGAAATACTCAGTAAGACTGCAGGTTAGTTTGCTTACATGTCTTGTGTGAGTTATAAATGCAGCAGAAATTAGTATTCTAATCCTTATAAATTGCAAAACACACTTCCCTCAATGTCTGTCAGCTCCCTGGTCCCTGTAAGTTTGAGATGTTAAATGGCAGATGCTCCCTACCTTGGTCCCTTACTACCACTACATTCCCACAGGATTGAAACAATCTGACATACTACATCAAACCTCCTCCTCTTAATGTTCCATAATGCATACAAAAGACTTACTTTCTATTTATTACAAATACACAGATATCATACAGGTGAGGTAGAAATATTTGTTCTAAATATTTCAGAACAAGTTGTTCGTGTTGTCAACAATGTTACAAAATAAACTTTATAAGATAAAGATCTCAGTCATAAATTTCTATTAGTACTTTCTTGCACATTTTATTGAACTATAATTTTGATTAAGTACTTCATTTACATACTGGAGTATACTAGTGAAATCCTTTTTTTTTATCATCTTTATGGTAATTCTCTATTATAAATGTCTTCAAATTTTAGATAGGATAGTTGTGTACAGAAAGAAAATAAAAATGAACAAAAGTGAATTCAGCTTCACTTTTCCTTGAAAGGTGAGCTCACAAATTCCAGCACAAGTTTTTTAAAAGTGAATAAATCACTAAGATTTATCACAAAATTTTAAAAAAAGGAATATCAATTTTACCCTTAAATTGTCTGAAGGAAGGGAAGGCCTTAAATCTAATGAGAAACCTCCTGAAAATTGATGAGTACTGTGGCACTTTGGGGCATCACTATTCCTTGAGGAGCTACAGACTTGTTGCAAGACATGTTAATAAGATGCTACAATATTATGTGCACTGTAAGGAGAAAGTAGTGACATGATTGATCTAGTTGAACTCAACACAGTGCAATAAGGAAGTGGTAATTGATATAGCATGGGAGTATCTAACATGAGAAGCCCGTGATGAAAACATGTAATCAGTAGAAGTAAAGAATGACCAAAGTTCTAAGACAAATAAGGATGACATACAGGTAACTGTGATAGTGAACAGAAGACACGATCATCTGCTTACCAAAAGAATAAGGCAGGAGGTGCAAAATAAACTTGATATATGTACCAAATACTGACAAGAGGCAGGTCTCTGTCAATGTGAGTTTTGTACTTGGAAATAATGCCAAGTTCTCAAGTGCATGAAGAATATACTGGCAGTTACTTTCAAGAACAAGGTTACAAAATACAGCCTTGAGATCAAAACTAAACACGCAGGTCTGGGGCCCTGTTCTCTTGGTATTCTTTCTAAGCCTTCTGTAGTTCACATATTTTGGAGTCAGTTTCTCATGGACTTTCGTAAACAAAGCAATGTTTTTGTAACTGTCTATATTGTTTACATTATTCTCTTTAGGAGGGAAAATTGATGGACACTTTCTCAGACCATTGAAACTGAAGAGGTTGAACCTTCAGTCTTCCAATGTAGTCTCATTTCTAGAAATCTATATAAGCTAAGAAAGTAAAAATTAAACTTCCTCTTTTCCTGCTTTTACTCTGCTGTGGTATCTGCATCTCTCTTGTGACAGTAGTGAGTTACAGGTCTGCAATCAAAAAAATGGATGTTACAGTAACAAATGAACATAAAAGCCATCATAGTTGAAAAATTTCAGAAATATGTGCTTGAAAACATTGAAATAAAAATGTTTAAATAACACAATAAACTGTTAAAAAACCCCAACCAACCAACCAATTCAGAAAGTATCCAGTATTGAACAAAGTTAGGAAGACTATTAACTCTACAGTGAACTTTAAATATGAAAGTGTGAATAAGGAGTTGCAACATCTGAGCTCTAACTCAAACTGGAAAGGCTTAGCATCAGTATATTGGATGAGCAGAGCTGTATCTAGTTCACAAGCAAGTAAGAACTGAATATTTTAAGGTTTTTCCTTGTTCTGAATTAATAAGTAATGGACTGTGTTCTTGCTATCTGGAATATGGGAAAAATATGAAAAATTAAATATGTTGATAGAAAGCTAAAGACCCAGTCGACCAGTTGTGGTTTCAAATAGCTAGAAAAGAGAATCTTAGATGTTGGATTACAAGACCTATTGGAATGGCCTTAAACTAAGGAAACAAGGTAAAAAGTGCTGAAAATTATATGGAGAGAATAAGAATTAATGTTTACCACACTTCTTCAATGTATTACATTTTGAAAGACCTGACTAACATAAATACTTCCTATTAAGTTTAATAATTCTATTAGTAGTGCAGAAATGGGGCTTTAGAGATAATGTATGGCTTGCCCAAAACAGCATAGCAACTTGGAAACTGATCTGGAATTGTGTTTTCCAGTTTCATTGTTCATGCCTCTCATTGATCCACTTACTAAATTAGATCTGGAATCTAACTTTCAGGTGCAAAATTTGACAAGGCTGCTTATCTCTCATCATACTGCCTACTCTTGCTACGATCTCATCAGAACTGACATCCTAATCACCATCAGTTCTTGTTAAGTTACTGGGTGGGAAAGCCAAAAACATTATTGGGAGAAATAAAAACATTCTCCTGCATGTTTATTACTCTTCCTTTACATGAAATGTCAGTGTGGTGACTCATATCTGCTATTCCTTTTACTGAGTGTTGATTGATGTTTACAGAGTGATCCGTCCCAGATGCTGACCTCAATGGCACAACTTCAGTTCCATACGTTGAGGGAAAATTTCCTCTTTCTTAGTGTGAAACAAGATTTGCCTTTAGAAATTTAGTTATGGGAAAGAGAAGGTCACTGCCGAAGTGTCAGTCTGCTACCATCTAAATATCTGAACACAGAGATTCTAGATTGATCATCTAAACTAAAGAAAAATGAGCTTATTAGGGAAAAGCTTTTACATCCCCAAGTAGAGATGTAGAAGAACAGGCTTTAGAGTAGGTAAGACAGGAAACACAAAAATTAACCTAAAATGCATTGAACATATTTATTCTATTTATAATGTAATTATAATGTATTTATAATGTAATTAGAGTCATAGCACATTGTTCCCTGTGGAACAGAAGAAAAGAGCCATTAACATTTGGGACACATGAAAAATTATAGTAATCCATAAAAAGTCTTCATCTGTCAAGTGTGTGGTTTTTAATATGAAGGAGAATTAATAATTCCTAGGCTCGACTTTTGAAGTATTTTGTATATCTCACTTGGAGTTCAGGATTGTTATGTCAGAATTAAAATGACACTTTTCTGAATAATATTCTCCTATGTTTCAATGAGATATTTTCATGATATATTTCTATGAAGCTTTTGAAACCTCAATATGGGAGAAAAATTCAACAGGCTCTGCCATTATGAATGGTTGTCCACAGACAACCATTTGCCATCTGGCCTTGGGACTGTAAAATAGAATACAATTTTTAACAGGAAAAGGGATGAGTTTTTGGGTTTTGTTTTTTTCCTATTATACTATTAATGGAAAAGGAGCAGTTATCAACGAGCTGATTTTTCTCACAAGTTTTTTAACAGTAATCCAAGCAATTTTCTTTTTAAAGTGATCTTTAGGAACCTTGTAATTCACTTATTTTTCCTTGTAGTTTTTCTATTTTTTTTTTGTCTTGTAGGACGCATTTTGTATATTGAGTAAGGAGGCTTTATTTTAATGTTATGTTTGGTTTTATTACTATTACGATTACACTATTAGTACTAATACACTACTGATAAATGAAATGTAAGATTTTGGCTTTTCACTTATGGTTAATTTTTTTTTTTTTTCCTAAATCTGAAATAAGGAAAAGGCATGTAAGTTTCATCTACCACAGTGTCATAGCTGTCGTGGAATTATTATGTTTTTTTAATTTCAGTTGTTTTACTTTAGTTGATTTTGCACCCAAGATTGCTGTTATTAGCAGAATGTGAACTTTAGTGTTTGATAATGAAACAAGGTCACTTTCAAACTCTTTTCTTTAGAGACACATGTCTTGACAGGGTTTGTAACTCTAGTCTTTTATATTTCCTTTGATCTACTTGCTCTACTTTTGCTGTGATTCTGAGCAACTGTACTACTGGAAGGAAGTTACATTATTTTTCTCATTGCAGAGCTTTGTGTTCTGGTCATTGTAAAGTTCATTTTGTGATTTTCAATAGAAGGAGTGACGTGAAATTTTAAGGTCAAATAACTCATAATATCAGCAGTAATATTTCTAAAAATTAACTTAAGCTGCAAGTATACTGCAGGCTTTAGCATGGGATGAAGATATCAGAAGTGGTTTTAAGAGGTATGCGTCAGCTAATGGGTACAGTCTAACATCAGCAATATGAAGTTTAATTAGTCAGATAGTAACTCATTTAAACTATTTCTAACATTTCCATATTATTTTCCTCTGCATATGTTTGTCAATTCTACCAATGCTTCCATGTGTCCATTTCATGTTTTATTTGGATACAACTGGAAATAAAACTTTTTTTTTCTTTTTTCTTTTTCTCAGTTGAAAATTATCATCATATTTTGAAACAAGTGATGCAAATATTTGAAACAGCTTATCTGTTTATCCTTCAGTATCCCACTGCTCTGCATGGAAAAAAAAGATGCATGGGAAGATACCAAGGAAGTTGTTTTGGTTCAGATTGGAGAATACAGCCCAGGAAGGGCCTGAATCATCTTCAGTGACCTAGAAGACGATTACAGACAAGATGCACTCTTCTTTTGAAGTGCAAAGCAAAAGAAGAATTAGTGTACAAAAAGTGTAAGAAGAAGTATTCTTACTGCAAATAGGGAAAAGAGATCTTCACAGGAATGGTAACTAAATAAAGAAGCAGGTTGACCTAAAGGATTACAAAATCTTTATCCATAGACATTGTCATTGTTCTCATGGACAAGACCTCTTGCAAATCAATCTTTCAGCAATGAGTTGGACCAGATGACTTCTTGACATCCTGACCAAAACAAGCTATTCCATTTTACTACTTTTATTTAAATCTTGCTGCTCCCCTGCACCAAAGTACTGAGTTAATGAACCCTTAAATGAGAAGAGTAATGCAAAAGTGAAAGTTCATTTAACCCTAATTGGGAAGAAGAGATACTAAAATCATGATGATAGTATGAATTTGCAAGTAAATATTATTTCTTTATTTACTAAAGAAAAGCAACAGATTTCTACCTCAATACTGCAAGGTCCTGTGAATTGACTGGATTTGTATTGAATTGAGATTTTTTGTTTGTTTGTTTGTTTGACTGGTATAATTATGAACTAGTAAAAAGAAACTATTATTTAAATTGATTTGAGTTAAATTAAACCTGTAGGGACCAGCTATGTTCCATTAATCATATTGCTTGATACTTTAGAATAAATTTTGTGGAGTGGAATAGCGTAAATGTGAAATGATACTACAGAAAGGAGATTATGAGCAGAAATTGTGGTGGTGAGTTACGAATGTAACCTTGTACTGTTCCGTAAAAATGGACAGGAAGATAAAAAAAAAGTAGCTCTGGGTAATAGGGAACCAAGGAACATTTAAACAGTCTTCACTAAGAAAAATACATAAAAATCAACCTAAGCAGATGTTAGATGGACAATACGAAGAGGAAGATATTGCACCAAAATTTTTATCTTCTAAGAAAAAAATGAGAATGAATAAATAGATTAGGACACATCTGTCTTTGAAGAAAGAATTTTTTTGATTAAAATTACAAAAAAACCCACCAGGAATATTTTTTTTTTATGAAATAACTTGCACAATGTCAAAGTTGCAAGTGTTCTTTCAGTTAGTGATTAAATTATGTGCTAAAATATTTTTTCTGATTTTCTTCTCTATTGCAGCTTTGAGTGTTTCATCATCTACATAACTGCCTAATCCTTTTATAAATCCAACTCTTGTCTCAAGGATATATTGAGGCAATGCAAACTACAGGTTTATTTTGTATCATGTAAAGTTATAGTCTCTTTAATCAACTTCAAATTTGTTGTTTTTCAATTTCATTCAGTGTCTCTTTGCTCTTGTATTACAAACTCCTGTACATTTCCTTTCACTAATAACTGCTATTAAGATATTTCATTATTGCATTTTCAAAATGTATTGTCATTGTAACAATCTTTTTCACAACGTTTGAATAAATGTTAGTCTTACTTCACTCTACATAACCTGAATCCTTTTTATGATATGAGTGTGTGGGGAGGTTTCTCTTACAATCTGCCTGCTCAGTTCCTTCCAGTGTGAAATTTTATTTCTACTGTTTGGAAATTATACTGAGTTTAGTGCTGTTTCCCGGTTAGAAATAGATTAAGCCACTTATTTTGTTATAGTAAAGTATTTAGTTATTTAATTATAGACTGATTTTAATTACTATATTGCTGACAAAAATATATTTGCTTGATGACAGGAAGTAATTCTGTATTTTTACACTAACTTTTAATATGCCATTGAATATATCAAATTATAATTCTCATAAGCTCAGTCACGTATCTTGATGTACAGTTCGAGAATAAGCTAAATGGTTTTTAACACAATTACGAAGATGCAAAATAGTATTATAAAAATACGTATTTACAATAGAATTAATGACTTAAACCCCATTATTTTCCTGGTTATGTTGTGCCTGCTTCTGTTATAGATTCAGTCTCCTAAGCAAAATAAAGGACAAATCCAATTTGGCATACATATAATTTCTTCTCAAGCCAACAGATGTGTCGTTCAACTCAACATCTGCTTGGCTTTTACTTCTAGTGAGAGTTCATGTGTGAATTTATAATTTATTTTAAATTATCAAAGAACAGGTGGAAAATCTCTCAAAAAATAAACTAAAGTTTTCCTGTAAGAAATGTTACGAAACATACTTGGCTTTTAAATAAAAGATGTTATTGGAGGTAAACAAAACAAAAAACCAAAGAAAAATTGTATTTGGACATTGGATAAGAAGAAGCAAAATATTTGAGGCAGTTCTATAAATAAGATACACTAACCAGGGAAATGGGAGTTTGCTTTAAATGTCAACTGTAATATCTAGGTCTAGCATGATGGAGACAGAACCTTAAACATATAAAATACACATAATTAATAAAGGAAGCTGTAAATGTGTGACAGCTGTAGCTAAATGCGTGACCATGCTTGCATAAATTCAAGCACATTTATGTGGGGTGTTTCTAATATTTATATTGCTATTTTTAGGTCAGATAGTATCTATCAGACAATTCACCAAAATTAACTTATGCCCCAAAAGACATAGAGAGCATGAACCAAATAGAAAGCTGATATATAAAAATCATATGTTATTCCATAAACATCTTCTAAGGTATTCCTTCCTAAAATTGAGGGAATAAGGAAAAGTCCCAAAGACTGACCTTTTGTCCTACCAACCAATTAGAATATTGGCCTAACTCCAAATATGTGATATTTTTTTAACATCTATAAATTAAGGAGTAAGATCTCAAGTTGAGATTCAAATTCTTATTCTGACTATCCATGTCATAGGTGTCTATGACTGAACCCAGACTCATTTTCTAACTTCTGGATATCAGAGGCCTCCAGTGAGCAATTCTTTTCATAATGTAGTTTAGGTGTTTAACATAGGTCAGTTGAAGCATGTTCTAGAAGCAACCCATCTTCTTGACTGTGAAAAGCAGCTCAAATGAACAGCTTATATTATTAGTTAATTTTCTAACTTCTAGAGTAATATTTAATGAATCCTAGCCTACATATCTTCTTGTAGATGTATGAAGAAGTACCTGAAACTGGACAACTACCTCCTCAGCATTCATAGCTAAGCTACTATCGAGTTTACAAACTTTTGTTTCTTTAATGCAGATATAATAATATGTATTGAATTAATTAATGCAGGTGATACTAATAATTTTTAAATTATTTAAATTCAGAAAAGAGTAATGCATGTTTTTGTACATAATGGTAGATTTCAAGCCAATTTCAAGGCAAAATGACTTGACAATAAGCCTCAGATTTATCTTGAAAGGAAAGATATTTGACTAAAGAAAAAGGACTCTAGACCATATTAAACATCTACTTGAATATCTTTTACCATTCTGGTGTCCACCTAGAGAAAAATGTTGACATACTAAAAGAAGCTAAAAGGATGTATACAGAAATTGTTCACAATCCTGAAAAAATCCCTTATAACGACAGTCAAAATTTCAAAATTTTCAACTTACTGAATAGTTAAAAAGGTGACTAGGTTGCTACATATCAATATCTTCACCATGGAGAAAATATTACTCAATTGTTTGCCACAGTTTAGTAAGGTTCCCTGCTACATTGGCAGTCATTTTCTGACAGTGATGAACACTGCCATTCTTTTAATGTTCATTGCAAAATTTTAGATGTTAATAAGCTAAAACGCCTATGTAAAAATTGCAAAGGAAGAGTTTCATTGCCCTTAGTAGGCTAGGTTACCAGGGTAAAATTAGTCAATTTATTTCTTCCAAATCCTTTATTCTAAAATACATGGAAAGGATAATGATCAATAAATGCCCAGCTTCTATATTTTTGTTTCCTGTTCCAATCTGCTGGGTTTTAATTAAAGTAATTTTAGGTCATGATAATAATTCAAGCACAATATCAAAAATAGGTGCTAAAAATGTGGTCTAATTCATAAATATGCAATTTCTATGATTTATTATACTTTTGCTCTGGAGTCATATATTATTCCTGGAAACAACAGTAATATATAGCATTTTGTGTCATCTGTTGACTTCCAAATTACCTTTATACAGAAAGAAATGTTTAAAGCCTTACATATCTCTTTCCAAGACAAAATTTTCTCCTGAAATATGTGTACATAAGTTTCTGATAGATATAATGAGAGTGTATTTTAAAATAAAGAATGAATTACTATGGAAAACCAAAACAAAAAACACAAAAGAAACAAACAAGCAAACAAAAACTGCACAAAAATACACAAACTAACAAAAAAAAACCAAACCCTCCACAAAATAACAAAAGATCCCCAAGAACAATAAAATCCCCAGAAGTTACAAAATTTTACTAATTAGTATTTTTAAAAACTAAGTTTCTGGAAAATTTTCTTATGTTTGTTTTCTTATTTTGAGACTCTCTTAAATGTGAAGACAGTACCAGAATGAGAAAACACTGGGACACATTCTCAGCTAGAAACACAGAAATTCTTTTGAAGGCTATATTAACTGTAATTCCCCTCTCTCCGCTTAAGATCAGTCATGTGGCTGGAAAAGAAATGTTTTCAATGGTGTTGCATGTAGTTGAGCAGAGAAAATTCTGATTATATTCTATTTAGATATGCATACAAAAACACAAGCACAAAACAAAGAACACAATGAGACGCTCATGAGAAATTTTACAATCCAAAATAATCATAATTTTAGATTTTGGGGTTTTTTACATAATTGCATGATTTTATCTGACTTAGGATATCCAGTTCCTACCCAACAATGGTGTTTGAACAGCTGTATTTCTTTTCACAAGCGACTATGTTTCACTGGTATTTTGGTTAATGTTTACAAACATGGGATTAGTTTGAGAAACTGTTAAATGGTTTGGGGATCACTATGAATTAAAAACATTTCTCTTCTTAACTCTGCTCAAAAATGTCTGCATAAAAAAATATTTTTGGAGCTAAACTCTAAAACTACCATTTTTACACAAATACATAATCATGAAAAAAAGAAATGCTAATTTGAACATTTTGTGTACCAACCCTCATATTACAGTTAACATGAGACATACAACGTTATATTCATTTTTTAATATTAACTCATCCTTTATATTACAGTACATCTTTTATATTAAGCTGACCAAGTTGTAAGGATTGACAACCTCAATTGCAAAATAAAGATATATAAGAATCAAACACTCTTACCTTCCTACTTTATAACTTCTGTCAACAGGACTATTTACTCATGTGTCGTCAGGCTGTCTTTGACCATACTCAAGGATCAGAATGCCTATAGGGATACAGAATAAAAGAGAAAGATGGGAAAGGGGAAAGAGGAGAAAAAGTGCAAGGTAAAGGAAAAACAAAAGACAGAAAACTGTGACACCTTAAAATAATTGACTGCTTAAAACCCCAAGACACATGCAGCATTTAATTAATCTTATTTTTATTTTAAAACACAGGAATCATTGTGTAACACAATGTAAATGCCACACCCGTGAACTATTCTTTTCAAATAGGCCAGTATAATTTAGGAGTGGGTGTTCAGATGAAAGTATAAACAGTTCCAGTCTGTTTGCACAGCAAAGTGAATTTTATCATTAATACCAGAATGCCCACATGCTTCCAAAATTCAAACGTCATGTCACTATTACTTTCACAACATTCCTGTGGATTCAAGAACATATTTTCCTCATTTTGTAGGTGAAGAATGCAGAAACAAAAGTGATAAAAGAACTGATTGAGATACACAGTAACCGACTCAAGAAATTGCTATTCAACTTCTAGGAAATTCAGGGGTTTGAGTGAAATTCTGAACTTTTTAGAAACTTTACAGGGAGAGCTCAGCATAAATATACAGACATTTAAAATTGAAATTATTTCACCTAAATGATAGTATTGAAGTTCAGTTGTGTTGGCTGAAATGTTTCATAGAGCTGCTACATTTGAATCACAGAAATATCTACTTTCCTTTTTAAAATTGTGACAGGTATTTAATGTTGTGTTTAGAAGAAACATGATTTTGAAAACTTTAATCATGTAAAAAGCCCAGTTGTCTGTGTTCATAATGGAAACTAGAATTATTCTTTATTATTTATGCCAAGAATTCCTGACTTTACAGAGGTTTCCTAGAAAAACAGATATTTCTGGAGGGTTTTTTTTTTCTTTTTTTTGGTTGGATGGTTGCTTTTTGATTATTTTATTTGGTTGGTTGGATTTTTTTGCTTCTTTTCCTTTTTTCATTTAGCATCAAAGTTTGTCAGGCTTGTGGAATGGCTAGGAATTAAAATCTCATTGAATGTTCCTGTTGAGATTCATAATTTTTTTTCTCCATTTACACAACACAGTTTGATGTAGATAAACAAAATCATAACTCAGGCGGTTGGACAGGGAGTGAAAGGACACTAAACAATGTGTGGCTTTGTACTGCAAAAATAAAAATTACATTGTCCACATGGGTCATTTCTTGGTGCTCAATTTTCTAAATGTTTGAGGAGGAAAAATGCTCAATTTAAAACCATTACAAAAAAAAAAAAAAAAAAAAAAAAAAAAATCAATGAAAAAAATGAAATCAGTGCCAAATCTGCAGTAGATGCATGAAACCATAGCTCCTCTCTTGGGGATTCAAACTGTTCAGGTACAGTGCAATCCAAACAGTACAGAACTATGCCTGAGCTAAAAAGAGAACCAGTAGCATTAGTTTCTGAATCATATTTGGTACTTAGCTTGCCAGTTATCATGCCATATCTTCCTGAAGATACTCCTCAAGGCCCTATTACAAATGATGGGGAGAAAGTCCCTGTACCCACTCAAAAAAACAAAACAGAACATCAAAATGAGAAGCACCTAAGCAAACATGTTTAAACACACACACTCCCCCAAATCCAAACAAAGACTCCCACAAACCCACAAGAAATCAAAGAAAAGGAACAAGCAAAGCCCCTGGAAGTCTCACTTCTCTACATAATACTTACAATAATTCTTTTAATAGTTCACATTTGAATTCCACAACTGAAAGATAAGATTCTGTCTGCAATAAAAATTTAGAAAACAAAAGGAAGAAAAACAGAGAGAAGGATATTATCTTAGACTCAATACTAAGTGTACATGTAAATATTTCCTTAATCCATGGTACTTTAAGCACTGAAACACACAAAAGCATGCTCACCCTGATAGCTTCCAGGATGCTGATAGTCTGACTCATTGAACCAAAAAATATTACTTCAGCTGGCATTAGCATTTCATAAGTTGGCATGCACCACTGAAGCAATATTCATTCCATCACAGCTATCTAACCCATTGCGATTTTATTATGTTATTACATAATGTATCATATATTTACATAAACAGTGTGTTTAATAAATAATAATAAAAAATATTTTAAACAATCTGTTTTATAAATGAACATAACACACCACCCAGAATGCTTAACATTTCTCTTCTTTCTTTTCTTTTAGTGTCTCTGTTATTTTTTTACCCTTAGGACCCAGTCATGTGAACTGATTTTGAAAAGTGAACAGCTCTTATAAAGTAGAGATACATTTGTTTGGACTTGGCAAAGGCTTTCGTTTGCAAATGCAAGTTGTATTTGCTTTTAAATGCACTTAAATCTATATGAAATAAATAGAATATAAAAATCAAAATGAAATTTGAAGTTGTCTTGCAAGAACTTTTATTTGGCTGTGGTTGTGTTAGAGCAGTAAAAGTTGCATCTTCTTCTTATGGAATACATATAAAAAGAATGATTTATTTGTAATATTTTTCCTGGACATCCAGGACAATATAAAAAAGGCAAGAAAAAGTAACTAAATTATAATTCATACAATGATAGAATTTTTAGGATTGGAAGGAACCTCTGGAGATTATCCAATCCAACACCTTGCCAAGGCAGGGTCACCTAGAGCAGGTGACACAGAAACACGTTCAGGTGGGTTTTGTACATCTCCAGGATGGAGAATCCACAACCTCCCTGGGCAGTCTCTTCTAGTGTTATGCCACCCTCAACGTAAAGAAGTTCTTTCTCGTGTAGAGATGGAACTTCCAATGCTTCAATTTATGGTTCTTACTCCTTGTCCTGTGTCTGGACATCACAGAAAAGGGTCTGGCACCATTCTCTTGGCAGCTGCCTTCGAAATATTTATATTCATTAATGAGATCCCCTCCTCAGTCTTCTCCAGACTAAACAGGCCCAGCTCTCGCAGTCTCTCCTCAGAAGAGAGATGCTCTCAATGTTTTTGTGGCCTCTGCTGGGCCCTCTCTTTTAGTTCCTTGAACTGAGTATCTCAGAACTGGACACAGCACTGCAGGTGTGGCCTCATTAGGGCCAAGCAGGGGGGTGTTATCAGCTCTCTGGTCCTGCTGGGCACCGTCCCCTCAATGCACCTCAGGACATCACAGGCCCTCCTGGCCACAACAGCACTGCCAGCTCATGGTCAGCTTGTCATCCACCAACACTCCCAGGTCCTTCCCAGCAGAGCTGCTCTTCAGCAGGTCAGCCTCCAGCCTGTGCTGGTTATTCCTCCCCAGGTGCAGGATCCAACACTCGCCCTTGCTGAACCTCATCAGGTTTCTCTCTGCCTAGCTCTCCAGCCTATCAAGGTCCTGCTGAAAGGCAGCAGGACCTTCTGGTGCATCAGACAATCCCCCAGTTTTGTATTATCTGCATTTATAATTATTTTTCTAATCTGAGATTGAAAGTGTCATGCTTCCTTGGTATATTTTTGTTTCCTTTTTGTGTCTTAAAAATGTAAAATGTAAAAATAAATGAGACCCTTTTTCATTGTTGCTTTACACAATTAATTTACATTTTATCCAAGCAGAAATTACTCTTGCCTAAAGAGTCAATTTATGCATTTTCTTTTCTTTTCTTTTCTATTGCTATATTCTTAAAAAACTTATTTCTTCTTTTATTCTAAATAGATAGAAAAAAGTCTATCTACTTTAAGTAGACATACAGGTAAGTATAAAAGTAAGTATACAGGTAAGATATCTTACTTGAATACTTACTTATACAGGTAGGTAGGTATACAGGTTCATGTGCATAAATATCTACTGAATAGTCATACAGTCATAAAAGTCATATAGTTATTATTTTATCTACAGTGATGGAAAAATATTAAAGGAATATAAAAGCCATATACACTCAAGCCTACATAACTTGTGTCCTGTACACAAGGAGGTAAATGCTTTTCCAGGTTTAACATTCTGCTTTGCACCTACTAGTTCCTTAGAATTAGGTTCAGACAAAGAAGCACAGGTATATCTTTATTTGCTTTTATGCTCTTCCTCATGAATGCTTTCCTTTAATATTTACTACTTTACATTATGTTATACATAACATTCAGCAGTGTAACACCCTGTCTTACAGTTCTCCTTTTTCATTCAGTCAAAATATTGCATAACATCAGAACTGAAATTAAAATCAGAAGGGTAGAGAGAAACAAGGAAGGAAAGGTATTTAAAGTTATCCACTACAAATAAGGAACCCAGTGAAATTTGACATCTTCATGCATAGCAGGATGAATGAATCATGTTAAAACTGCCTTTATGTCTCTTCATGAGGGTAAGTGGAACAATTTTAAAGGAAGAGAAGCAAAAAGTGATTCTTAATTTTTTTTGTCAGAATGTAGAACAACACAACATGCCTGAAGAGGAATTAGCTTCAGTAGCTTGAATGTAGCTTATTCAAGAACTAAAAATGAGAAAGCAATTTTGAAATTTCATCACCTAGCTTTGATGAAAACATGTTAGACAAGCTTTAATTTCAGAGTTCGGGATTTGTTGTTGTGGAACTCTGATTTTAACCCAAAAGAAAGAAATAGAATTTCTCATGTTACAAAAACCAAAGTGAGCAGATGAACAGCTAAAGATGGGTCACCTAAATACTGCTCTTTTATGAAACCTGCCTTTCTAAGCAGCATGAAGAGTTTATTAATTACTGTATACTTGTACATAAGAACAAACAATATACACACAGCATTTTTTTTATAAAAATCATAAAAATCATATTCAGAAATAAAACTTTGTACTTATTTACAGTCATGTTTCATAACTTTCTTGGCTTGGCAGGAAGTCAGATTACAGATGTTAAAGGCTTCACCTTGTGAAAACCCATGCTGAACAGAAAAGAGAAATGTACCTTTTCACCTCCCATGTTCTATATTCAGTGCAAGCTGTGGTCATTTATTCTGTAACATAATTGCAATACATTGTTTTGATTGCTCAATATTGCCTTTATTCTGCCTTAACAGCACTAAACTTACAAAGAGAACATTACCATAATTTCATCTTGCAAACATCTTACAGTATCGAGTCAACACAGCCTTTATGGCAAATAAAAGCCAATTAAATAAAACTGGGTGCTGGCACACAGGTCAGACATCTGAACTTGATGGTATGAAGGAAATGCAGACATGTAAAACACTGACATATAATGCTTAGAAAAATTTAGACCATTTAGTGATAAAATTGTTCCTATGGTGAGTATATATGAGCAGCAAAAAAGATAAGAATGGATAAGGTTTATAGAAGAAGGAGGATAAAAAGAATTAAAATCAAACTTATATGTAGAAATTAGAAAAAAAATAAAATTTTAAAGAAATTAATATCAGGAGGATTTTTAAATACTTAATAACATTATTGAGAGTTCTCTTATCTACAACTCAAAAACTACATTGTAAGTAAGTTTAAGTTGAAAGAAAGTTTAGGAAAAGTGAAAAATCTAATTCAGATTTCTGTCACTGAATGTGAAAAAAACCTCTTTAAACTGGGTTTATCATATGCTGAAATATTTGACAAGATGTTAAATCCAGATCACCCAAATACACAAAAAATACTGTTAAAAGAATAAGTAAAATAGAAAGTTTTTTATGATAAGAAATTTTAAATGCTACATAAAATTCAATTAGGAATATGAAGATAGAAGGTGATGTGAAAAAAGACTGTTGCAACATGAGAGATTATTCTTGAGTACATAATGTCTCAGGACAGTTTTCTCTCTTCCCATGATCATTAAACAAAACCTGATTTACAGGAAAGGAAAGGTAACACCTCCAGCTCAAGGCATCTCAGAGATGCCACGGACCTTGTTGTCATATTTTGCATCTATCATGTCTGCACCAAGTATTCCACATCCCAGAATACATCAACAACAAGTCTGACAGTCTGAATTTATTGTATCTGAATAGCTTGTCTAATCTATCTGGCTCCAAATGACTACAAACTGCTACCTGGGCCCTATGTCTTCATGCTTTCGGACACTTCATCATTTTCTTTAGGAAAGGATTAAAAAAGATTGATTCTCTACCTCAAATTTCAAAGCGATTCTTATTACACAGTAGCCAACAGGCCAGATAGAATGATAAAATCTAGGCTGACAAGAGAAGAAAATTACTGGATGAGAAATGCAGAATAAAACCTATGAGACTATCCTGGGAGCCCAGAAAAGAGAAGAATTCAACATCCAGCTTAGAATTGGAGATGCATATGTTGCATTAATGATACAACTAGGTTTTACCCACTTTAGAGAAAAAAAAAAGCAGTAACTGATCACCTATTTCAGAAATTTAATAAATATTTATACAATAAAATTGCTTCTTCCTGTTCAAGTTTCTCATTCAGTCTCACATCTGCAATGTTACCAACAACAAATGGAACCAAATACTCTTTAAAGTACACATATACACATACACATACCTGCACAGATGCTCTTTGTGTTCATAAGAGACAATTTTCCCAGGTGATCTTCCTTTCTCCTGTGCTCTCACTGGTCTTAGCAGAAGAAACAATTACATGTTTTCCCTGCTAGAGAAGAATTGAGGTTATTTAAAACCCTGCAACATTTTTCAGAAAAAAAAATATTGCAGAAATTTATAAGCAATGAACCATGTCTTGAATGTTGCATGACTGGCCTAAAACCAGATTGTTTCACCTGAGGAAAATGTTCCTTTTCTTCAATTAGAATGTATAAAATTTTATTGGTTAAATATATGCATCCATATTTTGATAGAGATTGTCTCCTTTGTCAAGAAATTTCATATATACTAACACAATGCAAAAATCATGCCTTGGTATCCTTGTGAGGGAACCACTCTAAAAAAAAAAAAAAAAACCTAAAAAAAACCCTTTTCACCATTAAGCTGCAGACACTAAGTCACAAAACATTGCAAAGAATAATAGAAATTGTTTGGAAACATTGTTACAGAACAACAGTGAGCTGGTTCAAGTCATTCATTAGAGACTGAAATTAGATTACTTCTCTTTCTCATGAGCTAAGAACATGTGCTTATAGAAGTAACGTGACAGAGTTAATGCAGTAAATTGTTAAGATCTGTTAACTGGATTAAGAGGCCGTTCCACAAGTTACAATGATTGTACAAGAGGAATATTCTGTTATTTCTGTACAGTACTTAGTGCCTTTTAGAGTACAAGTGTGTCATACAATGAAGAGCCCAAAGACCTTTCAGGATTTACCTGTTCTAGAAAACTTGGTTGCTCAAAAATATGTGTATCTTCTCAGCAGATGTGCAAATATGCCACATTTCTAAAGTTTCTAATTATACAGTGATATCAACATCACAATAGCTTTTTATTTGCATCTGTTATTCTATATGTTGTTGCTTCCATTTCTAGGAAATCTAACAAATTTTTCTCCTGAAATATTATTGCTTAATTATGTCAGGTTCAAAGTATTGTCAAGCTTTATTGTATTCAGCTGAATTTTATATTTTGTAGAATCATCTCTAATAGAACTAGTCAAATAATTTCTTCTCAGTTGCTGGGTTTTTTTTTTTTTTTAAACAGATTTTAGTTTTCTATTTTTGACAGCCAGAGCCTAATTTCCAGCTATTTTCTGCAAAATCATATGTATACTTTTTTTTTTAAAAAAGCAAAAACATAAGAAAATGCATGTGGATGCTTTTAAATACACCTTTATAAGAAATAATAAACAAGTACAACAAATCTGGGTTTTTTAATATAAATGTGCCATTTCTTTTTCCAAGTCAAAATGGGGTGGATGCAGAGATGTGGATGCATTTTTGCCATTGTAAAAGTAGATATTTAGTAGAAATGTGCAACTTTAATTTCACTAAGAGCTAAAATGGCCTAAGAAGTTGAATTCTTTTGACTACTAGCTCAACTTTCAGTGAGAAATACTGGCAAAAAGCTATCCTTTGTTTGTCTGTAAAAACTTCTTCATGGTTAGAGAAATATCTGTGTGCATCACAGGAGAGGAGAATTGAAGGTCAAGAGGTTAATTCTACTTACCACAACATATATTCTGCAACTGACTTGTAGCTCTGTGATCTGCAGAACTCTCACTTAATAGGGAAGGCTTAAAGTAGAAAAAAACCCACCCAAATTCCTTTTTATTGGCAGTTCAAACCACTAGGGCTTATCAAAGGAAGGAAAAACTAATATTGGAGGAAGGGAGTTGCTGTATTTTCATTTTGTTCCCTGTTGTCTTTATGTTTAGAGGGCGAGGAGAGTGTTTGAAAGCACTTTTTTTCAGAGAACTCAAAGAAAAAATAATGATGGGGAGGGTGAGCTTTTATCCTTTACAAAGAAAACCTACAAATGCTGCTACTCAAAACCACTGACATACAACAAGGTGAAAAGCAATACAATCCACATATATAAAGAAAACTGTGGAAATAACCACTCTCCAATTATACATGTCGCTGAAAAAAAAAAGGGTAGCATGGGCCATTACATGTACTATAATCTATTCAATGAGTTTAATTAGAGTCATTATGAATTTAGTGCTTTTTCAGTGATTTATAGCGCAATGGCATCTAGAAGTCACTTCTGGGGTAGATGCACCAATGTGCTATGTTTCTTCTGCATACTGATTAAATACAAAAGATTCAAACCAGAGAAAAATTTGCTAACTAATCTAAAGAATCTAGAACCCTCTAATGATAATTTAGCAAAAGATAGCTGTTAGACTGCTCTTTTATGTTTCCAAATTAAGAACATGTACAAAACCCCCTGCAGATTCCTTTTATTCTTCATCATCTTTCCCATGACTTTGAAAATACCCAAGATAATAGTTAAATACTTCATTGAATGGGTTGAATGCAAGATTCAGTTCATATGTCTATTACCGCAGTATATGGAACATTACTTTCCTTATACTTTACACAGATTTAGATTAACAGAGCATAGCAGAATTTGCACATCATGCTGAGAAGATATTCAGAAGCTCCAGCAGGGTCATGTACTTGTGCATATATGTGTTTCAGACTATGCTTGACAGAAACTTAAACAGAGAAGGCTTGGGTAGACCTCCCACCACCAGAACTGATAGCCTAATTTCAGTATAACTGGGACAACCAAATCCCTTTTCTTTTCTTCCTTGTCATTGCATGTGATGAAATTGGATTCTCTACTTTTTTTTTTTTTTTTCCAAATTGCTTGCTGTCTGTGATCCTTTGTCAGAAATAGGTCTTTCAGAGCACCTAAAGGATCACCAGTAAAGGTATTGGCAAAAGCAGGTTTAATACAAAAGTGAAAGTGGATAAAATTTGTTGGTAAGTCTACTACGATTGTTCATTCTACTAGTTACTAAATTGTTACAGCACACAGAGAAAAATCAGATTAAAATCAACCCGGAATTATCTACATGGAGGCTAGGGATGGAAAAGGGTACAGATGGGAAATGATAACAATAAAAAGGAATAAGGCAGATTCTCCTGTTGATTCCCAAGGTTCAGCGTGGACCCCTCTCCAAATTTAGCCCTGGTCTTGATCAGTGGTTAAGGCTGAAAGTTTTAAAAGAATTTAAACTTAAGAGCACTCAGTTAATAGCCTGAACAAAAAATTCTATAGAATTTACTATAAGTACAATAATAACTCACTTTTAAACCTAATTTACTTACAAATCCAACATACTTAAAAAATTCAAGACAGCAACATTCATAACACATTTCTGTAGCATATTCACATGCACAGACAAGATCTAAATATTCAAGGTGTATATATACCTATGAAAAATTTGCTTTGCCTCTTTGCAATGGGTGAAGGATTGGGCCTCAAGGAGTGGAGATAACCCAGGTTCCATCGCTGGCTTTCAGTGGTGGTCTTCGAGCTCAACAAACTTGAGACTTTACTGGCTCTGAGAAGTGCCTCAGTAAGAGGAACTTTTCTGGTGCCAGCCTGCTGCAGTCCAGGAGATTTTAAAGAATCTCATTAAGGATCACTGTTTATAGGGTCACAAGGGATTTGGTTCAAGGCACAATAATTTTCCATCCTGGATGGAATTTGGGTCAAAAACTTTCCTTGAAATTTCAATAACAAAAGTGTTGTTTCACTTGAATTGTTATTCAGGGAAAAGAAATAAATTTCCACACCTGTTTGTTCAGAAAAAGAGCCCATTGGACAACATAAGTTCCTAAAAACTGACAATGTTTCTGTTAAGTGCATGAGGAGCTTAGCTTGGGTGACATTTTTCAAAGCCAAGGCCTGATGAGCATTTCTAAGGTCATAGTGCAGCCTGGAGGTGAAGTTAGGTTGACAGTTTGTCCTGGGTTATGGTGTGGAATGTATTCTATCACTATCTTCACGAACTGATAAATCCAATTGTTGGAGCAGTGCTC
>VZUI01048804.1:0-37032 GCA_013401135.1 Cettia cetti | reverse complement strand
AGAGGAGAGGAGAGGAGAGGAGAGGAGAGGAGAGGAGAGGAGAGGAGAGGAATTAATTCACAGTAAAATTGAAAAACTCAATAGAAAACTCAGCAACACAAAAAAATATTTGGCATCTGTCTACATATGCAGGACAGATGCTATACATTAGTGGAAGAATGCTTATGTAATAATTAAGGTTTCTCCCTAAAGAATGTTCAGCTTTTCCTGACAAAATTTATTGAGAAGACTCTAAAGAAGATGCAGCTAATTGCAGAAATACCTGGAATTTTTTCTATTACGCTCCTGTGCTCCATTGGATCACTAATAAACAATCTGGAAACTGGGTAGCAGTGCTGACATTGGAATTCAGCTTTAAAATAATTGGACATTCAGGTAGTCTAATATTCTGATGAGAATAATTGCCTTCAGCCAGAAGCCCAAATCTTTGTGCTGAAGGTGTTCACTAGCACAGTAAACAGCAGAAATAAATATCTGCTCCCAAGTTACTATGAGCAATCCAAGAGCTGTGGCAGTGACAAGTGTGTTGGTGCAGACATGGACTATGGTGTAGGTATGTTTCCTTAGTCCAATCTATCAATGAATTCCCTGAGAATAAACCAGCTTCTGAACTGAGCCATGCAATCAGCAAGCAGGTCCAGGCTGCAGGTATCCTAATCTCTACAACATTTTATTCTGGCAGAGTGATATTTAAAATTGTATTTATTTTTCCTGTCATTAAATCTGGTAAAACAAAAGTAGCAGGAGGTGAAGTATTTTGTTCTCATTCTATGCTCTGTTTCAATAATTCTGTGAAATTTATTTTCTCAGCAGTCAGGAGGTTTTATGTTCATCGGACTATGATTTTGCTTTGTTGTTTTCCAATCTTTGCTGTAGCTAAAATTAAATTGATCAAGTCCAGAGGAAGCCACCAAGATGCTCAGAGGGTTGGAGCACCCCTCCTGGGAAGACAGGCTGAGAGAGCTGGGTTGTGCAGCCTGGGGAAGAGAAGACTCTAGGAAGACCTTATTGTGTCTTTTCAGTACCTGAAGGGAGCCTATAAAAAAGATGAGGACAAAGATTTTAACAGGGCCTGTGGGTACTGGTTTTAAACTAAAAAAGGGTTTATTAAGATTAGAGAAAAAATAGGGGTTTTTTTTAGATTGAAGGTGGTAAAACACTGGCACAGACTTTCCTGAGAGGTTGTAGATGCCCCATCCCTGGAGACACTCAAGATCAGGTTGGACAGGGCTCTGAGCAACCTGATCTAGCTAAAGAGATCCCTCTTCTCTGCAGGGGTGGTGGACTAGGCGACCATTAAAGATCCCTTCCAATCCAAACTACTCTATGATTCTAAGATTCTATGCTTCTGTGATTCTATGTTCTATGTTTCTAGGATTCCACCTTCTATGTTCTATGATTCTGTGATTCAATGATTGATTCTATGTTTCTATGATTCTATTCTGTGGCTCTGTAGCCAGCTGGCCTGGAAGAGCTTTTCTCTGAGCTATTGAACTTCTCAATCTTCAAGGAAGATGGCCACGAACAAACTTGTTTTTGAGAGCAGTTTCTTGCTCATAGTAATTCCTAGCCATGCCCAGGGTTTGTTAGGGTCAGTGCTCACTGAGAGGAGACAAACACAGAATGCTGGAGGTGGATCTGACCTGCAGAATGGTCCTCACTGGAGGTCTTCTGCAAGTGCCACCAGCTCCTTGGTGTGTTTGCAATGGGACAGGGCTGGGTTAAGATGAGCAAAATTACAACTGAGCTCACCAGGCAAGACAGATCTGCTGATCTGTGAAGGACGAGGGCAGCTAATTCCTGCTGAGCCTGCAACCAGGCTGGGAATACACTTCCAGGGAGCTGGAAGGATACAGCAAACTATGGAACAGTCAGTAGCCATTATTTCTGCTGCTGGCGGAGTCTGATTTAGGGTAAAATTCCAAGTTAATTGGATCAGCCTCTTAAAGTCACTAATAAGGGAAGTGCAGTGCCAGCCTCTTGTTGGATTATATATTAGGCACCATGAGTGTCATGCAGCAAGTAAAATCCCATTTTTTTCTTAAAACAGGCACACGTTTTTTACTCTTCAGGGAACTTTTTCAATGCCATCTTTATAAACTTCCTTCAGAGCCAAAGAGCATTTTAAAAATCTAGCAATGGCAAAGAAATACTTTTCAAAGAGAAATTCCCTGCAATACAGTGCCATTGTTGTGCTACATTTTCTTTTGAAGTGCCAGCAAGAAACAATTAAGGAGCAGCACTTGTAATGTATAATTGATGGTTTGCAGGTATCTAAAAACTTAGAGCAATTAGGCCCAGGGTGCAACATTACTTATTCATCACCATCTGGAACTTATAACTTTATAAGCCCAGCTATAGTTTATGTTTGTCTGGCAGAAAAGGCAAGTTCAGTGTTTAAGTGCTGCATTATGCTGCAGAAGGTAAATATTTAATGGTGTCCCAACATAATGCAGCTGACTGGGATAAGAGGAACATGTTCAGTGGTCAGAACACAGCAGCATGTGGATATTGCAAAATATAAGGAATAGAATGCCCTTTTGAGAGACAGGACAGAGAATGCATCCAAATAAATCCAGAGCATTTCTATTGCATCAATAGATGGATGTGTCATTGATCCTTGGGTCACAGCATGCATTATGTGGTAACACCTGGGATTCAACTTTAGATATGATTCAGACGGCTGAAAGAGTATCACACTATCTTTTTTTGATGCTAGATTAGAAGTAGACTAAAGACAGGTAGGAAATCTTGGAGAAAATATTTTCTTTACAAAAAAGAAAGTCATTTTATCAAGTATCAAACCTGGCCTGGTTGCTGTTTTGACAAGTTTTCTTTGAAAACAAAACAAACTCAAATAAAATCAAACTTCAACCAAAAACACAAACACAAAGATAGAAAAAAGCAAGCCACAAATCCAGAAAATTTAGTTTTTTGAGTCTCAAAGTTTTCTAAAGAGTTTAGTCCCTCCTTGGACGGCGTATTAATTTTTCTTCATTGTATTAACCCCCTTAAAATCAAAGAGCAAAATCTGGGTGAAACATTCTGCCTGGATCTATTCCAACATTCTCAAGATCTTTAGCTCAAAGTAATGTTCAAGAGATTGGCTTGATTTGTTACTAGAGAAATTCTTACAGCATAGAAATTCCTATGGTTCTGGAGGATCAGATTCTACTCTGGTCTGACAACCCACCCTGGCTCAGCTGAGCTGACTGGCAGTGGATTGATCTGCTCCACCTCCAACCAGCAAAGAGAAAGGGGTTATGCAGTTTACTACCTTTTAAAGAGGTAAGATTGGTAAGATTAATTGATTTTTTCTGTACTGTCACCTGTCTCACAGACCTTGACAAGCACAGTCAAACAGCTTAAAGTATTTGGTAGATGATAATGCCCCTCCTTAATGGCTGCTTTACATTCATTCCGTGCCCAGTGGTGTAAAGAATCTGTAGGGGCAAGGTAAAGGTTCAGTTTTAATTGTTCCCGTTAAAGAAGGGGACATGCAGGCTACAACTGTAAAGAATGGTGTTGTGCAGTAGATTGAACTGACTCACTGTGATATTCAGGGAGGGGTTGTGTTGTTCTGGTCCTTACAGGCCAAGTATGCCATTGACCATCCTGGATTAGTACTATTTACAATATCAAACTAAATGAAAGTAGTGTTCGTTTTCATGTCTTCATTAATTATTTCTGATTTACTTAGTTGCCATCTTTCAGGCACTCTTATTCATCCATTTCATTGATTTACTTGATTTGTTTCAAATGCCCTCATATCAATCTATAGCTGCGTAAACAAACCGGACTTTCTTCTGCACCTGAGTTAATACACCAGCACTTTCATTGATTCAAATAGTTCTGGCTCTTGTGTCAGTCTACATGAGAGTAGAATCATGGAATCATAGAAAGGTTTGTATTAGAAGGAACCTTAGAGATAATCTTGTTCCAAAGCTGCTTCCAGGGACAGGGATGCCATTTACCAGACAAGGCAGCTCAGACCCTACCCTATCCACCCTGGCCTTGAGCACTTCCAGAAATGGGGCAGCCATGACCTGCCTGGGCAAACTGTGCCTGTGTTTCACCATCCTCTGAGAAAGAATTTTTTCCTAACATCTAACCAAAATCTGCCCATTTTCAGTTTTCAATCATGGCTCCCTGAATAGAATATGCTTTTGCCAGTGTGAGTTCCAAAATGTTGTTTGTTTTGCAAATAGCTACAGTTCCTGGAATCCAGTGATGACAAAAATGCTTTAGTTTTCATGGTTACATAGAAAAAACAAAATATATGACCCATAAATTCTGGAAACCTGAAAGTAACTAAAAGCAGTGCTTTTACTTGGATTGTTATTGCTATAATCTCCTAATTTATTGCGGAGCTCAGCGCATGATGTGTAACTGTTTGAGGATAATAATAATTAGCCTCTTCCCTGTTCAACATTTTATCTAACAATATTACAACCCTAGCTGAAGCCCTGAGCAAAGAGAAACTGCTTTTTCATATTCTGCTGCATAAGAGATTAAAAGTATGCATTATTAGCATAACAGCACAGATTGTTATTCTCTCCTAAGTGCCTTAAGCATCATTTATTAACACCACTAAAACATTTAACAACAATTTTAAAAATTTGCAGGACAGGAAAATCAGTTTTATTTCAAGTGCAATTTTCACCAGGTAGATAGTCCTGTTCTGGGCAGGACTGATCTATATTGGTGCCTAATGATTTCAAACAGCTTGTGTACAATGGCTGAGCACTGAGACATACATCACACCAAGCTGGAGAGTAGCAGTGTTTATCACAGCAGGCTCAGGGGTTGATTAAGGTCTCACCAGCCCTCAGACCTAGGTAGCAGCTGCCAAGGTCTGCATTATAATACCTTTTTTTTTTTAGCTCTGTGTATACAGTATTTGTGCAGGAGAATTCACTGTCATGAATCAGATGAGGTGCTGCACTGATGCCCAGACTGAGTCTTCTGAGAGTGAAACAGTCTGACATTAATTGACATTAGCACCATCACATGTTTTAAAAAGCCACCTTTGTGGAGGAGGAAAAGCACAACCCACCACTATTTTTGAGGAGCCAGAGACATTCCATTGTGGTCCTTTCCAACTTTACCCATTCTCTGCTTCTGTGATTTACCTTGGAGGTAACCACCCTTTGGGGAAGAGAAAATGGACCTTTTCTTCCATCAGTCCAGTCTGAAAAAAGGAGGGTTGTGAAGTACAGCAGAACCCTGTGTCCTTGGCATCCAACACTATGTCCCAGCTGTGCTGTGTAGGATAATGCAGGTGAATCTGAATCCAGCGGGATCACTGAACTTCAGGGAAAGCCCAACACTTCCCAGACCTTCAGAAATCAAGGGATGAGCATGTACAGCCAGATCATCACAGAGGATTCATCTTTCTCCTGCTTTCGCCCAGGATTCCTATAGCATCAGGTGCATCTGAGGCAAAGATGCATATTTCTGATGACTTTCCACCTCTTCAGGATGGAAATCTGCAGGGAAAATCTCCCTGAGAACTATATAGCACACTGATTACCAGCCCAGACACAGAAAAAGTGAGTAAGCAGCTCTGTGTTCCTGTTTTCCCATGTGGCCTTATGCCAGTTGGGATGGATCAGAGATTCGACACTGGGAACTGCAGCATGGGAAGTTGACCATAAACGAAACTGAGAGAGAGTTGCAGCTGCCAGAGAGGGCTACAACAGAACTTCATTTACATTCTGCTTCAAGAAAGGCCAAAATAATGGTAACCAACAACTTTTAGTTGTTTAGTTTTTTAGCTCAGATGTTTAGTTGTTTAGTTTAGTTGTTTCATTTAGCTGTTTAGTTGCTTGGTTGTTTAGTCACAGAGTAGGAAGGCTGGAGACTGTCATATCTTGGAACACCCCTTGCCATAGATGGTGGGTAAAAAAAAAAGTAAAGGAATCTAAACATCTTCCAAGTGTTTGTCATTTATGAAGAATTCTAATGCAAACATTCAAATTTAAGTGGTTTTCGTCCATGATGAGTATTTTTTTTTTATGTCACAGACAAATGTAAGAATAATTTCCAGCCTATTCAAGAGCTAGAATTCAGCAAGATGAAACCTGGAAAAGAGGTGTGTGCTTATACCAGAGACCTGCACTCCTTCCAAAAGGCAGCAACAGCCTCTGGATCACAATAAATGCAGTGAAAATAGGGAGCTGATTGAGAACAGCAAGCAGAAGTACTCCAAAGCATCTTGGCAGGGACTTTTGATCTTTTTTGTTAGCAAACAATGACATTTACTGTCAAGAGCTGCAGAGGTCATCATCTATCCATCTCCTCCATTGGGTGTCCCCTGGCTATTTTTGGTTGGATTCCCTTTCATCAGAAACTACAAACCTGTGCTGTCCTCTAAAGTTTAGCTATTGCATCACTTTCCCTTGTGCAGCCTTCATTACACAACTATTTTCCCAGCCTAGATTTATTTGTGAAGGTCACAGAGGACTGGCTGTGATAAGAGCCCAGAAGCCTTCACTTTGCTTCTGAATTGTTCTTGTTAATTCAGTGCTGATTGAAGATTGATACAGCCCTGGAGATCAAAGTCTCCTATTCCCCATGACAGCTCAAGCTTCTCTTCAGGGCACTTTTGGCTTGACCCAGAGGTAGTACAGGTTCCAAATCCATTAAGTCCTTCACCCTTTTCAGATGAATCTCACTGCTGTAAGTTTTGGTAATGGTTTTGTGCTGTGAACGTCTGTTCTCCTGAAATTAAACTGTCATCTAACTCCTTCTGGTCACTTGGCTGAACTCAAATCACAACTCAGAGTGCTCTGGAAGCCACTTCTATTATTTTTCATAATCATTCAGTTGCCGAACTACCCTCTGAATCTTCAGGCACAGTCACTGTCAAATTTAACACCTATGAGAAAAGTGCCAATACCTTTCAGTTCATTTCTATGCAAGTAATAACACTTGTTTAAAATTACTCAGAGCCTGAGATACTTCAAAATTTCTATATACAGGAATTTAGATGAATAACACATTTGAAGTAGAAAGACCAGGCCACCTCAGACAAATTGTGTTTTCACATGTACAGATCAACCACAGTAGTAGAGCAACAACATGGTCGTAGAAAGTCTTGTTGGGTCAGTTTACCACAGAAACATAAAACAGAATCAGAAACATCAAGAAACAGGACTTCTAATTATGGAAGGTTTTGGGGGCTTTTTTTTTTTTGTTATTAAAATTTATTTATTTATTATATATGCAGATAGACATACAAGTGCACAATTTAATAGGAACATACCCATCTGATTTAGACTTAGGCACACAATGAAATGTCTGTGAATTTAAGCCCTTCTTCTACGTTTGCATAGGTGACCAAAAGTTATTTGTGTAACTTTCTTGTGTTTTCATTTTGAAAGAATGATGCTACTGTTATTATTAGTCTCAGATCTCTAATTATTAAAAATATATCCTTATTCATAAAGAGATTTTTCATTTTACAATTTGAAGTAAATTTCTTCCAGTCTTTGACTGATGCTCCAAAATCCATAAAGCACTTTTATGTCTCTGGTATTCAGTTGGTTTTGGACACTGGAAAAGGTAGCATTTCCTTGGTTTTGCTGGAATTCAGGGACTGCAGGGCTACTTGGCACTTGTGAAAGTAGTGTTAAGGAAAATAGCTCCCCACACTTTTCCATGTAGGCAGGGGACCATCATCCTGAAGTGGTTGTGAGGAGCACAAGCACAGTCTGTAGGCTTTGCAATGTGCACACATTTAATGGATTTGTCATCTTCACATAATCACAGAATCATGGAATCACAGGTTGGAAGGGACCTTGAAGATAATTTTCTTCCAACTCCCTGCCATAGGTAGGGATATCTTTCACTAGGTCAAATCCTTCAAAACCTCATCCAACCTGGCCTTGAACCCTTCCAGGGCTGGGGCACCAATAGCTTTTCTGGGCAACCTATGCCAGGGCCTCATCAATTTTTTTCCCAATTTGGGATTTTTTTCCCAATACCTAGTCTAAACCTTCTCTCTTTCAGTCTGAAGCAACTGCCTCTTGTCCTGTCACCCAAGGCTCCTGTAAAAAGTCCCTCTCCATCTTTCTTGTTGGCTCTCTTCAGGCACTGGAAGGCCACAATTAAGTCACCTGAAGCTTCTCTTTCCCAGGTTGAGCAATCCCAGTTCTCCTAGCATTTCCTTGTGGGAGACGTTCTCTACCCCTCTGATCATCTTAATGGCCTCCTCTGGCCTTACCCAAGAGGTCCACATCCTCCCTGCACTGGGCACCCCAGAATTGGAAGAGAATTCAAGGTAGAGCCTCACAAGTCTTGGAAGACACATAAACAGCACAAATCATGAAAAGAGGCTGAAGGTTAAATCTGAAGACAGAAATGGGAGCTCACAAGGACCTTTCTACTGATACAACAAAGGAATGGGGCCAGAGGAGTTACGCAAATGTTCCCTCAGGGCCCTCCCTTTCTTTTTGATTTACAAGTAATAGCGATACAATTATTTGATAAATATCTGATGATTAGGAATATTATTACTTTACTTCATTTTGGACCCAACCTCGTGGCAACTTTTCTGTCCTTCAGAGAAAGTTGTTGAATGTTCCTATGACCAGAATAGACTGTCCTCACATTTGTAAAACTGACATTTTAAAAAGAAAATGTTCCTGTCAGCCAGTTCTGATTCTTGAGATCTCAGTTATGGAAATTTACAACAAAGAAGAAAGATGTATTTTATATTTGTACAGTTACAGCAAAAATGCCTCTTTTTCTTATTTCCTAAGTTGTCACAAGTCTGCTTATGCAGCTGTGAAGAAAGAGACTATGCTTGTCACTTTTGCTCTTAAATCTTAGAACAGAAATAAGTAAGAAATTATTGGACTGAGGCTGGGGTAGTGCAGGAGACACAGCATCTTATAATTCTCCCAACAGAGGACCAAACCAGGGGCAGAGCAGGCAGAAATAAAACCCTGTGCATGTTAATGCTCTTGTTCCCAATTTGTCTTTTCCATCACTAACAGAGCATTTATCTTAATTTTCTGTGGTTTTAGATTCATGTCTGCAATACAAGTTTATAACGAAGGCTGTGAGGAGATCCCAGCAGAACAAACTTCTGCAGGAACATCCTTAATTTTAAAAATGTGCTTGTGCCTACCCCAGCAGTGTGAGGTGCCTACCTGTGTTCAGATGTCTTGAGGCCTTATTAACAAATGTACAGACTTATATGAAGGTTTTTTTAATGAAGGTGCATGCACTTGGATTTCTGCATTCCTATCCAATCTACTGACTTAGCTTTTTGTGTGATGAGGAGTAAAAGGCTTTCTAGTTATTCCTTACCTGAATTAGCATCGCTCCAGCTTTCACTAGAATATGTGATTTCATGACTGTTCCAAGTTCATAGTTTTTACTGAATCTGCTTTTTGATTTCTTTTCTGGAAATAGAGCATGATTTCCTTCTTAGAAAAAAACAAAAAACAAAAAACAAAACAAAAAACCCCAAACAAACAAAAAAAGAAAATTGAAGAGTGTCCTGGCAGCCTGATATTTGCCTACTGATTATAGAGGTTTCTTTTAAAGAGGAATATTAAGATATTTGCATTCAAAGTTGAAACATAAAAATATATTGGAACTGTCCTGTAACAACACTTAGTTTCCTGCCCACACAGAATTTTCCTCTTTTCTCTAGCTATGAAGATACTACAGGGAGAAGTTCTACACAAGGACTGGAAACTGTCATTGTGTTTTTCAGTCTATTTGCAGTGTCAGCTGGGAGTGCTGAAAGATATATTTTACTTTTTTATGGTTAACTGATGCCCAAGCTGCCTGGTACAGCACAGTGGAAGCTGTCTGTTAGAGGTGCATTTGCATCCTTGTGTACATCTAGCTATGAACATTAGCAGTCTGACACCTCCTTTGTTGCAAACCTAAAGCTATTTCACACTTAGTAGGATTTGAAAATTGAAATAAGAACAGTTTAGGTAAATAGTTTACTACTGGGCTCTGCTCAATGGCAGAGGTAGAGAGCCAGACCTGCTGCTGACAGCTCTCCAGATCCTGCCATCATAGGTCCTTCCTTCACCTGGCAGCTTTCTCAGGCAATGAAATAGTTTTTTTCCCCACAGGTTTCCACTACAACCAATTCCCCTCTCTCTGGAAAACATAAGTGGCTCCTGTATCAGAAGGCCACAGGTGGGCAGAGATGCCTCAGCAAATGGCATCAGTTCTGTACTGTCCTGAACATTCCTGAACAATTAGAGGTATGGCAATTCCAAAGACAAGCCTGGAGAAGCACAATGTTCTTTTCTGATTGCTTTCTCAACTACCTTTATTGAATATAGGCTGTTGTAACAGGTGCAGGCATTCAGATTGGCATTTAATTTATCCTCTGAATTAAAATAGGATGATAGAGTTTAGTTCTAGTTAAAAAATTGCCAGCACTCTGTCACTAAGCCTTACTTCTATCAAAGTCACATTAGGATTCAGCTGTTTACAATTAGCCAAGCTTCCCATGCACACTACCTCAATAAATAGTTTAATAGCAGTGAAAAGACCATGTGGCAAGAAGGACCTGCCCTTCTTGGGGAAGAATAATTAATTATGTAGAGAAATTAGGCTGCAAACAATTTACTTGAAGCTTATATTTCTCCTGATTTTAAGTAATGAGCTGTAAAATCTAATCAATGTGCCTCCAAGGGAGAAGTACCCTTGGGCTAGAGCTGACACCACTTGATCCATCTACCTGGGAGATTTCTGGCTGATATGGCATTGGCTTTGCTTAATGAGAGATGTTATAGCTATACAGATTCTACTGATCACAGAGGACATAGAGAAATAAAGACCTTGCAATAAAGACATGTCAATCATGAAAAGGAGAAGGAAGCAGATATGAAATTAAATTGTTTATATTGCTATGTCACAATCTGTTCCTGGCTTAATAGTTTACTTCATTAAAAAACAAACCAACAAAGAAACACAATAAAAATATCCAACCCAACCAGAAACTCATGAAAACAACAAAAAAGCACATCCCATAGTTAATAGAGAGTTTGTAGAATTTAGGGGGGAAAATATAGTGTGCAGTTAACTGGTATGAGGCTACTACAGAGGGCTGTTCACTGAAATGCTGAAAAACTATTTGGTATCTGAAACTATTGGAACTTTTTTTGTCAGCGGTTGTGATTGTATGTACTATGAAGAAAATAAAACTAATATTCACCTGAGATTCTTAGTCTAAAGAGATATCTAAAAAGCACCAAAGATAAGGAGTTTTATGTGAACCATGATATAACATAGCTCGTGTTAGGTCAGGTGAAGTCCTGGTAATCCATGTGATGACAATGAGGCAAGAAGGACATGAGATATTTTCATATTTTAATCCAGAAGAAACTGCCTATTACAGTGAAGATGGAGACATATTCATTAAATAAATTGTCCTCTGATTTCCTCAGGGGAGTCTCACAGGACAGTGCATGGTCCATATTAAACTCTTAAGCACTCAGACTCAAAATAGGAATGAGGCAATGACAGATTTATGAGTTGGGGATCAAAATTCGACCTGGTCAGTAAAATGGAGAATGTCTAAATTGAAGTACATGACTTTTTTCTGCATTTCACACCTGTGTTTCAAACTGCTGTCCAAAGAAAGTTTATTTATTGATCAGGAAATTATCTCGTCAGGAGCAAATCCATTGGTGGCTGAGAAGACAGAATGTGCAAAAGCAATATCTGTTCTTTGGTGCTGCAAGCTGTAAAGGAGTTAATGGAGGGAAATGAAAAGAGGAAGTCCAAGGGAAAAATCACAAGCTATTGCTCACTCCATGAATATTAAATATGCACAATGAAGACAGATTTCTCATAGCAGAGTTCTGGTACTAGAATATTTTCACATAATATGTCCAAATGAAAACATGTAACTCAAAGATGCAGTTTCATAATAAAATTTCTTTTTGCTTATTCTTCCTCATCCCCCAAGAACACTTTATTTTTCATACTGCCAATCTAATAGATATACAAGAGATCAGGTTTCCAGAAAAACTCTCCTCTATTTGCAGACATCTTTAATAAACTGGAAATAATGACATTTGTGCCAGCACAAACGCACAAAGGGTAGAGCACATATTAATTAAGGGAGATTCACAAAGAAGAAGTTTTTGCTGAAGCTGGCCATTTTTGTATGCTTTTATCCCTTATAACTGCCTGTTTTGCCAGGAGACATCTTATCAGGCAAACATTGTTCTGGCATCCCAGAACATGACAGACTGTCATTAGATAAAGGAGAAGGTTAATAAAATAGAAATCCAGGTTACAAGCAATGTTTTAGCCAGAGGCATCCCATGGGTTGTGGGGAAGCAAATAGCAGACTAGTCAAATGCATCAAATTACATTCAGCAGAAGAGTGTAAGTATCCAGCTCCTATTCTATAATTTGCACATGCCAGCAGAATCTCAAATAATTCTTTTTTCAAAGCTATTTGGACTGAGTTTCCTGTGGTCTGCATATTCCCCTTTCAATATCCTGATAGTCTGTCAGCACAGTGCACTAGGAATGGCTCCCTCAGAAGTTATTATGGAAGGATAGAATAAGCAGGGAGGGCTTTTTTGTCTTATTTCTTTCATTACTTTTCTTAAAGAATTTCTGAAAGTGCCTGGTAGGGCCTGTGGATGTCAAATGGAATCAGACTACAGACTGGGGCAGAGCACTACTGTTTCTCTGGCTCACCTCTGATTGAAGAGTTTATTTTATTAGTCTGAAAAGTGATGCTGGCAACTGCAAAAGACACTGCAAAGGAAATATGTTTTTCTGCTAAACAGTGTTGAGAGACAGAAATTTACCATTGACCCCAGGCTTTTGTGTAAGGTAGAAATCAAACATTTCAATGAATCAATATGTTGAGGAAAGGATGCTGCTTAATTACTGGGTTGGAAGTTATGATTCACTTTTTTTTTTTTTTTTTTTTTTTTTTTTTTTTTTTTTTTTTTTTTTTTTTGAGATAATGGAGAAAGATTAGAGTAGGGACAGAGAAATATTTCCAGCTGTCATCTGTATTACCTGAGCAATGCACTTAGTTTTCTGGTGGTTATAGCAACATCAAGATTCAAATTGTACTTGAAGGACTTGTTTTGAGGAAGAAAGAGAGGAATTTATGCCATGAGCATTTACAGCAGAAGTTCCCTAAGAGAAAATCATGGGAAGTTTATTGCAGAGGTGGAGGAAGATACTGGAGTGGATCATAAATGTATTTACTGTCAATGCTGATTGACACTAACTCAGGATTTGGCCTTACATCTCCATCCTGGCAAATTTAATTCTTCTTAAGGAGATTTTGTGTTGGATTTTGGCTGTTGCATTTGTGGATATGATTTCAAAAGAGGTAGTACAGCTTATCTTTGTCCACTTCAAACTCCCTAACTAAACCTGCCTTGAGTTTTGTAAAAGCAGAGTTAGGTTCACCTGGACTTTGCCTGAAGATTCTGTTTTACTTCTGAGGTGCACAGGTCAGAAGAAAAAGTGAAAAGCAGCCAAAGTAGATGCTGGAAAGAACTGCCCTACATACAAGGCATACCTTTATTTCTTAAGAAGTAGAGGTGTGATTCTAGAGCATGATTGCTAAGGGAAGACAGGAGGTGAATGGTTACAAGGAGAGAGACTGAAATGACAACGAGACAACAAGGTTTTAAAAAATTGCTGTTGTGTCTGTCAGAACATTTTCTGGTCTCTCCAAGATGGCAAAGAATAATAAACCAAAACCTTTCTGCTGTCACCTAACTTTGCTATAACTATTCCATACAGAAAAACATGCAACACTTCTCTCTCAGGAGACTGAGCCTGAAGACTTTCTGCCAAAATTAACAGACTCTATACATCTTTTAACTCATCCTTTCTCAAATTTCACTTCTGTATTCAGGATCATCATATCTTAGTTAAAATTGGAGAACTTGGTGTCTAAACTTTTCAAATGCATGGACTTCTCCCTCTTACCTTTTATTATAACTAATTATTTTTACCAATCCAAACCATTCTATGATTCTAAAGAACAGAAAACCAGACACTCCTTCCAAGTCTACCTTTTATAAAAGTCTCAAGTTTCTTTGCATACTGAAGTTTTCATGGCAATCTCTTCAGCAGAGTGTTCAGGGAAGCATTAGCCTTCTGGGTATACTTACAGCTCCTGATTAAACCCCTTTATCTCAAAAAAGGAATCAAGTAAAGCTTGAGTGTTTTTCTTAATCATCATTCAACACATTCTGGAAGGTCTGTGTAAAGACTTTGTTGTTTTGCCATAGTTTGCCTTATTCCCCCTATTATTTCCTGGCATGGGTTCTTTTCAGAAGAAAGAAAAAAATCCTCTGTATTTTGCTACTGTAAAATCATTTTGATCAGATATGCTGGTAGAAACTGGATATAAACAATGAGATATATAGAATCTTTCACAAAGGCAGTGAGGATCCATCTATATGGGATTTTCTGCTCTCAGTGGAAGTGTTAATGACATTTCCTTGCTGCTGCTGCATTATCAGCACTCTGCAAGAAGAGAAGAATTTCCATCATGCAGATTTGTTGCTGAGAGCAGATTTGCTGTGGGATGAGGAGGCTGCCCAGTCATTTTTGCTTTATTTTTCTTTTATCATTGATTGTGTATTAGACATGGGATAACTCCTGGACAAGGCAAGCATTTAATTGTTATAAAAGCCCAGTGTTTTCAGTAGAGATTTAAAAACCCTCCTGTGATGTGTGTGCAGAGGAACAGGTGACTAGTGTAGTTCAGCACCTGCTCCACTGTTACTGGCCTTCCAGAAATCCTTACAATCAGCAACCCAGTGTAGAGAGGAAGTAACTTAGTCTGCATGCATAATTCTACTTTGAAGTCCTAGTTTGAAGTAAAAGTCACAGAGATAGCTATGGTAGCTATCACAGGGGAGGTTCATGCCATAGCTTGTGTTTTTATCTGTCCGCATCTCAGGTGTGGTACTTAGATTGAAGCAGCTCTTTCTTACACAAAAACAATAAACAAACTTTGAATAATATGCATCACAGAATTAAAAAACCTACTTATAAAATTGCTACTGAATGCTACAGATGTGTGAGCTTGGCCTCTCTGGGAGAAACACAAGCTTTTCTATTAGCTAATTTAAAAGGAGTCAAGCTGTGGTTGGATCACCATCTCTTAGTCCCACAAATAGAGAATATTTTTCATGGCTATAGATAAATTATTGCGACTGAAAAGTGTTTAAGGGGATGCAACACTTAGATCTGAAGCTAGACCAGTAGGAATAACAGAATTTACTCCCATTAAGGAGAAAAGCCCAGAGCATTCTTTACAAGTGAAAATCTTTCACAAAGCAAAAGCTTTGAAAGACTGAAATGCAAGCATTAGTCTCCACCACATCATAGAATTACAGAATGATTTGGGTTGGAAAGGACCTTAAAGATTATTTATTTCCCAAACCTCTTGACAGGGCAAGGACATCTTCCACTAGACCAGGTTATGAAATATATTACTTCATGTATAAAAGATAATCAGATCCTAAGATCCTGTGCCCAATGCTAAATGAGAAGTCAGAGGTCACAATTGTGATGATTATTTTTGTCTTTCCCTGTGTTTGACATGTGTTTTAGTGAAATTACTTCATGAACATGGTTTAGAAATATTTTATATTCCTAGCAACTGTTTCTGCATAACTCCTCAAATACTGAATGAATTTCACTTGGAGTTCAAGAACCTTGACTTAAGGACATGGTTTTCTAAGCAGATGTATTTGTCCAGTATGAAACAGATGTCCTTCAAAGACACTCTAATTTTAACAAGAATGTAATAATTTAAAAATAAGATGCCAGTCTTAAGATTTTAGCCATTTTCCATCTGTCTCCTGCACCAATATCTCCCTTTTAATTGCCCACAAATGATCTTCAACTCCAGTTTAAGGAAATGATTTTAATCTTCTGAGGCTGTTGGGGTATATTTACAGTTGTACACATGATAATTTCACAAACGAAAGACTTCTCAAGTTCTGAAATGTCTTCTAACACTATTTGGAAAATGAGATTTAAAAAATTATTTCACCTAGAAAGATCCAGAAAAAACAAAATCTCCTGGCTGCACTGCTTGCAAAATCAGTTTCTGTATTTTCTGGAAAGATGGACATTAAGGGTTACGTTCTCCAAGTTTGCTGTTGCTTCAAAATGCAGTGCTATATGGATATATTCAAACTAGCTCCAAGAAAATTAACTTGTGGAGCAGCAAAGCCACCTCAGCTAAGAATGTTTTAGCACAGCAGAGAACTGAGCAAACATGTGTTGTTTTATCCTCTGATAACCAGTCAAATCCACTGACAGTTTTTAAGACTGCTCAAGAATCACATCATTTGAATAAAATATTACCTAGCAAGTGTTGCACAACCTGTTCCAACTCAGATCACCCATTTCTGTTCCACAGTTATAGCTGTCAAAGGCTCAATAACCACAGGATATTGTAAAATCTGTGCTTTGTACAGAGAGCCAACAAAACCTTGATGGAGACCATCAGTCATTGTATTCCCTTCTGGGGCAAAATGTACTATACTTTTTGTTTCTGAAGAGGACATGGCAATGCAAATTAGTAAACAGTTGAAAGAATGAGAATTTTATCAATTTTTTTTTGTTCATGCCCTTTGCCAGACAGTTTTCCACTGGAAAATGTCATTTGAATTGAACCTTATTTTTTTTGCTGATTTGTAATTTAAGAGAGGGGGAAAGCTCATGAATTTATGAGTATTTGTTCACAAAGTTCTTCTAAAAATGAGAAATCTGTTAAAACAATGTTATTAGAATGAAATAAAAGGATATTTCGGATTAGATGCTACTCATTTCCAAGATTCTCTTTTATCTGTAAGTGCAGCCTGCAGGCTTAAAATCCTTGCAGAAAAGAATTTGTAATGGAATAGCTTTCTGTGTGAATCTTATCAGAGGCTATGCTATTCCATGTACCTAAACTGTTTTGGCAAGAAGCCTTTTGAAAGTCCTCAGCATTGGCATGATAAAAATGAACAATTTACAAAATCATATTAACATTCATAAAGAGGAAATGAAGAAAGTTCTTGATTAAAAACCTGGTTTTAATTAACTAGGGTCTAAATATTAGCTTAAAACATGCTGATATATTTGTGAACTTTATCAGTGTGCTAATGTAGATAAAACTGACATTTAGGGTGGGAATCAACTTTGGAGAAATAGGGCTTGATTCAGTTCCCTAAATAGAAGCATCTCATGTCATGTGAGACTTCCTGGAATGGCATACTGACTCCATATGGATGTTCTGAATACCATAGGACATACCAGGTGGCTCTATGTTTAGGCAAATGAGCTGCTTTCCTAAATGCAGTGGCCAGATTCAGCTGATAGAACATGCGTGTGGTGTTACTGCCTGAATGGAGGTGCTGACCCCTGGAAGCCAACACCTGAGGCAAGCTAAGAGCTTCTGCTGTATTCAGTGAGATCAGGTTCAGCTCAGTTGTCCAAATGAAGTCATTGACCAGCGTTCAAGGGGTAGCAGTGGCTGACACAGAACCTACAGAATGTCTGTGTCCTTCTGAAGGGACAGCTGGAGAGCTGCTATGGTGACCATAATGCCTGAAGTCACACTAGACCTCTAATTAATGCAGGGCCATTGAGCTTTCTTGGAATAAAATGCCTTAAATGTGGGTAAAATTCACATGTATAAGCATAGACATCACGTGCCCATATGATACCTTGAAGCATCCTACTCACCTTCACTGACGGCTTCATTAGGGTACAAGTTTTCCAGAAGGCCTGTTCACATCTGCTTTTTGGAAAAACTCTAACTTTCCTTGCATGTAGCTAAAAACATTTCCCAATTTTTCCTAAAGTCTTGTGGCAAAAAGCTGGACAAAAAATATGCCCCCATGGACAAGGATGCCACTTCCAGGTTTGTTTCCTTGGTAAGATTAACATTATAGCTCAAAGCAGAAGCAGGTGAATGGGCCAGGAGCTGCTATATGAAGCATATCTTTAGGATATCTTTAAAGGTGCATTTCTTTAGTTCAGCAAGGCTGAGGCTGACCTGGGCTATTCTGGCATACATTGTTACTTACAGCTGATGTTACCAAAACAAAACAATTTCATTTAAACGTTGTCATCCTGCAGGGTGTCACATTAAGGCTCTCACAGCATCCTCCACATGAGCAATTCTGGATGTAAGATGTACTTTCTCAATGCAGACCCTTTCAGAACATAGGTCTGTATTTTGCTGAGTTGTATAAACACAGACTATTTCCCTAGGAGACCTGAGCAGATATTTCCTTTCCTGTTCTATTAAGAAGTTATAAGCATAAACCAAAGAGTCAATGAAATTAAACTAAGAATTTATTTAAATGCTGTATTGAACTGCACTACATTTTAATTTCTCAGGCTCTGTTGATGATCTCTCATGATGCACTGGCTTTTTGATCTGTAACAAAGGCTCTAATATAAAAGACCTTATATACAAGAATGCACACACAATAATGCCTAGGAAAGATTAGTGGAATAGACTAAAAAAAATCTCATTCCTTAGTATATTCCCAGGTTTTAATATTTTCCAAGAATTATACACTTTCTGTGTATTTAGTAACTTTGGTGTAATATTGTTTTGACAAGTTTTCATTTGAGCATGTGCAAAACTTGTGGTATTCACAACATCCATTGTGATGGTCAAGCTCTCCATAACTAATTGTGTCTCCTGAGAAAAATCTCTTTTCCCATTAATTTGAAATTGTCTCCCAACAGCTTTAATAGGTGACCCCTAGCTCTTCCTATGCAGGAGGAGGTGGGAAGCAATAATCTTGTATTGACTCTATCCTTGTCATTCATTAATTTTTATTTCCTTCAGGAGTAACCTTTTCCAGGCTGAAAAGTCAAAGCTGTCTTAGTCTTACATGTTTCAGTAGCTTTTAGAAAGAAAGCCAGTCCACATCAGGAATCATCCATTTCAGCTTTCTCTGTATTTTCCTGGCCTTATTACAAAGTGTCTCTCTGACAGTCCGCTAAAGACAAATTATAAATATCTTACCTTCTCTTCCTGATTATTTTTCAGCATTTCACCAAAATAAAGCCAAGAAAAAAATCCAAATCCATCCTGGAAACATGTTTTCAAGGTGACAAAAAACCCCTAATGGTTAAGGATACTGCTCCTTGCTAGATTTCTTCCAGACCACAGTATTAACTAGGATTTAGTAGAATATTGAATATTTATCACACCAAGAGAGAAGGAACTGCTTCCTAGGGAAAGACAAAGACTAGAAAGTACTCAGGGTCACAAGAGAGGGGTGGTAGAATCTGATCTCCCATTGTAGTTATATGAAAAAATCAGAGAATCTCTTAAATGTGTTGACAAAGTACATGCAGAAAGGTCATTTTCACTAGGGTCATGGCACTGGTGAAACTAGTAATGGAACATAATATAAAGTGCTAGTATAAAATTACTTTTAAACCAACACTGAAATCCTCTGTATGATGCAGAGTCACTTTTTCTTTTTTTTTTCTTTTTTTTTTTTTTTTTTTTTTTTTTTCCCCAGGCTGACAAATCGTATTTTTTTTGTAAAATCTGTTTCTCTGATGAACACAAAATACTGTGGCTACATCTAATTTATCTGCTGGGAGAAGATGCTCTGGATTTTTTGGTAGCCCTGACCCACGGTTTCCATGCTGCTTGGAAGCCAGGATTTTGTTTACAAAGAAGTCAGTGTGGATGATGGGAGGGGAATGACATATTCCTTAGTCTCCCTCTGATAAGGAGCTGGGACAGTGCCAGAGTGCCATATAGACAGAGCTTAAACACTGGCATCGTTGCAGAATACATAAACCTCTTCTGGGAGGAAATACCAGATATAAAACGGGTCTTTAATCTTGCAGACAAATTCCAATTAGGAAAGCACCACACGCTTTTTACACCAGGCATGATTAATCACTGGAACAAACTACCAGTAGAATTGATGAATTCACCCTTTCTTGATGCCTTTGAGTCAAGACTGCACGCACTCCTGGAATTTATGTGATAGCTAAACACATGTTATAGTCAAGTACAATACCTGTTATTGAGGTTAATATTGTGGGTAATAATTTATTATTTTTTTTAAATACAGTGGAGGTAAAATTAGAGGTCTTTTCAGCCTTGGAATTCTTTAAAGCTGATAAAGACTCTTACTATGGAGAACACTGCTCTGTTCAATATGTGATCATCCTCCCTGTATTCTTATCTTGCACTTTCCCCGTGCTGTCTGGGACAGAGTTTCCATTTGAAATTTGAGCTCCTTAAATCTTTTAAAGTGCTTTCATTTACAAATAAATGAATTATTGAATCTAGTAGGAACTTAATAGATTAATAAGAGACCCTAAACACTTAATTGGATTTGAGTCCAAACACATTCCAACAAGCAATAAACAAGCAAAATGGAGGTAAAATACCTAATATTCACGAGCAAGACTCATTCTATGTAACCTTTGTTTTGTAGCAGCTAGTTCCTCATGAGAGCACAAAACTGGGTCACCAAAATATCTTCAGGAGGTATTTGAATAACTCTTTTCATAAATTACACAAAATCCTTTTTCAGAAAGCAAATTCCATTGTCTGAACTCTAATATTCCCCCCTCCATCTTACCCATTGTCGCATCCCTATTTTCTCTTATTCCAAAATCTAATGACTTTATACTCACCTTGCAATTTTCAGCCCTCAAAATCTGTGAATAACTGATTGTTCCTTACCCACATTTAGTACTTTTATCTTTCTGGAGTGTAGGTGCCAATATATTTAGGTCAAGTAACCATACAAGATTTAGTCTTTGTTTTCCTAAGCCAAACTCTTTTACGTACTCCACTTAAAGACAGGTTCTCCATTCATTACATCACTGCGTTGGCCTTCATTATTCTTTCAGTTAAAATTGGTCTTTCTTAATTGTGGATGACAACGATGCTGTAACTGAGGTCTCAGGAGACCTGTAAAAAGACAAGCTTTGCATTAGCCTTTTTCACAGCTACATCACATCAGTGGCTTGCAGCCATCCAGTCACTGTGTAAGACATCTAAATCCCTTTACTTTTCATTAGTTGTGACTGATAAATTTCCTCCTAAAAGTAGAAATTCTTGTTATCAGTCCCTGAGGGCACAAGCCTGTACTTTGTGCTATTGGATTTTATTCCTTTTCTGGTACTCCAGCCCTCACAATCCGACACTTCTCCCAATAGTGTATCTGGCTTCTCCTTGGCATGGCCAGTGCTGCCTATCTAGTTTGTATTGACAAATTTCAGTGGTGGACTTTTTTTGTTCTTACTAGTGCTCACTGCTCTGTGTTATTTGTACTGAGTCTTCATTCCAGGGAATGAATGGTGATCAGTGTTAATAAAAGTATTGCCTGAAAGAATGCTCTTGGAATGATCTCTGCTGTAATAGCAACTATTGACTGCTAGATTTTGAGCAATACTTACACGAGGATTTCTTCTTGGTCCTTAAAAGGGGTGAGAAATGAGGACAAGGGGTTTCCATTCCTGCTCTGGTAGTGACAGTGAATGTGGCCCATTCCCATGGGGAACACACAGGGGTTTGCCTGGGCACACAGAGGCTGGCCAGGTGTTAGCACATCCTCCAGGACAGGTAGCTGGCACTCCATCTTAACAAGAAAAAAACAAACCTTCTCCAAAGAAGTTGTAATCTCCTCAAATTGACATGTCTGCAAGAGGATGTAATTTAATCATAAACATGCACAGGGATTTGCAGATTACCTCCAGCCCCACCTGTGAGTAGCTCATCGTGCTGATTGCATGTCTGCTTGGGGGGTTATTTTCAGGTTACATTTCTTCTTTAAAGTCTGGTAATATATGTTGATTTTATGTTTAATCTTATAATTTATTTGGATAATTATTAAAATGTTGAGTAAATATTGTTGACGCAGGACACTGCATACAAATTACAGTACAATTCTGTCTTTGTTGGATGTAAATACTGTGAGTTCACTCATCCTGGGCAGTTAATATAAAGTACACAAATACTCACTAAAAAGCAAAGATTATATAATTCAAATTTATCACAAAATGGATGCCTTTATAATGTCCATCTGAAGGCAAATTATGCCTACATTCCATCTCAGAGCATATAGATAAGTGCATTTCTCAAATTCTTTGGTGACTATCGAACTTAAATACGAAACACATTAATGGTTTCAATAGAAGTTCTAAAATATTTCATTTTAGAGACTGGATCTTTGTCATAAGGTAAATTATTAATGCTATTTGGCATTATTATCTAATTATTTCCAAATGTTTTTATTGCTATGTATTAAATTAGGGGAGACTAGAAAGGAAAAAGTACAGTTTGAAATTGGCTGCCAACTTTTAAATGAGATTGTTTCTGCTGAGACTATGGTGATTGGAACTTGCATTAGCAGCTCATTGAAGCACATATATTTCTTCTGACATACATCATAGTTAGATCTTTTTATTGATGCCAAAAAGCTTTTCTGTTTTAAAGTGTTGCCACACAAGACTCCTTCCTAGAAAGGAGTTTATATTGCAATTAAGCATTTTGAAACACTTCAAATATATATTACTATTGCATTTCATAGATATAACACCAGCTAGTAATGTTGTGGGGTTTTTATCCACTGCTATTTGTTTTGCAAATATGGAACTGTATTACTTGTGATTTTCTTTCTACTTACAAAATATTTCATTACTTATCAGAATAATGAATAATGATATCTTTCAGTATTTCTGTTGTGATACAAAACTGTGCTCTCATGCTAATATTTGCTTATTGTTCTCCACAGTATAATGCTGAAAATATTTGACCTTGACTTATAGATTTGGGTGGAATACATACAAACTACTGCCTGAATAAAAACTCGATTATAGCTAAAAAAGCTGAGGTCCAAATCTTCAAAGGCTTTAAAATTTTTGAGTAGCTTCAAAGGCTACTTCATTAACATTTTGATTTGTGTTTTCAAGAAAAAGAAAACAACAACAACAAAAATCCCAATGTATATTGTAACATCCTTATTTGTGTTGATAGTACCTCTAAAAAATTAAAAGTTAGAAGAATCAAGAGAGAAACTTAGATTCTAAAACTATAACCTTGAGAAGAACTTTGTCCAGTATTTTTGGATCAAATCTAAGGTTGGAGTTTGAGCGTATTTTTTTGCTTTTTTCTGGTACATCTAGATAGTCTGTGTTTTAATCTGAAGTGAACTGACAAAGGACTTGAATGCAAACCACCTCAAAAAGCAAGTCCTGAGGAGTCTTTTAGCACAGTGATACATCCTCCTTCCTTGCCAATCAGCAGAGATTATTAGTTTCAAATTAATTCTGCAGAAAAAATGTTTGCTCAGTTTCTTATATGAAGTTAGTCTAGAACAGCCTACCCTGAAGCAAAAAAGTGAGTTCCTAACTGCCCAGAAGACTTTTGGCTTTGTGTCTTTACAATGTAACCCTGATCCATAATATGGCTTGAAAATGAGATACAGATTAACATGACTCAAACTGTGGAACTTATTTCACATGACCCCAGTCACCCATTCTGTAATTCTATGCCTTTGAAGTATTCTTGTAGACTCTTGACATGGATAGGGGTAACAAAAGACATTTCTAGGTTGCAAACAATCTACCCAAAAATAGTAATCTGAAATAGGTTAGAAGAATTCTAGAGCTGCCAATTTTTCTTCATTGACTATAAAGGCAGGAAGGAGAACATCCCTCTGAGGAATACTGTATGATGCCCAGTATCTGTTGGCAAATGTCCAAATTTAACACCTCCTAACTATACAGCTGAATTGTTCTTTAGGCTCTACAAAGTGGATGATATCTTTTCTTTTGATAGATGTTTACACTCTTAGTGTCCACAAACCCAACTAGTTTAGTCACTTAAACTTAGGTATCTAAATCTTGAACTCAGCTGAGTTGAAGGGATTTGACACAGTTGCTTGTAAAATAGGCACCTACCATTTGAGACATGCTGGTATAACCTAAAAATCATAGAATTGATGACAGAATTTTCCAGTGTCCTGCGTTGGAAGGGATCCAAAGGGGACCAAAGATCATCGATCCCAACCCCTGGCTGTGTGAAACACAGCCCTCAAAAAATCACACCACATGTCTGAACCTGCATGGGGCTATCAGGAGAGATAAGAGGCCCGCAGATGGACCTATGTCCTCTGTCCCATCAGGCTGCGGGACCTGACACAACAGACTACAACATTTCAAATGACAGTAAATGCCTCAGCTTGAGGCACACTCTGGGTGTCAGAATCTAACCTACCTGTGGCTGGTGAGTCAGTGCAGGGGCTTTCTTTATATAAAAAGACAGAAAGTTTCTAATATTGGGAAAGAAAGAGTGAAAGACCAAACTCCGGAATACAACAGAACTGCTAGACTCTTGTGGAGTCACCTCAGGTTATTCACTCAGGAGGGGATAAATGGGAGAAGTTTCTGTGGAGGGATGGCTCAATGTTGCAGTTTAACTACAGCAATTCAGGAAAGAAAACTTTAATGAAAAAGGACTGGATAAGAAAAGTCACAATCATAACAGCCTTGACAATTTGCAAATCATGGTTCAGGTCCCAGTAGTCATAACATTTAAGAAGCAACACTATAATAGAGTTGGTCATGTATGGTTGCTGCTTGTTTTTAATGTCTTTTCTGCACCCAGCTTGTTCATCCTTTATTTTTTACCTGTAAGATTAGAAGCATGTATCTTGAATAAAACAACAACTAATGGCATGTTTCCCGAAAACAGCACTTTGGGAAAAATGCACCCTGGAGTTTCCTAAAAAAATCATAACATCAAGATTAACTTGTGCTTCACAAATTTAATTTCCATTGCAATTACTCCAATGGCTGCTCCTATTTGGTCAAGTCAAGCACAGGCAGGAGCCTTTCCAAGATGCTGCCTCCTAGTTCGCACACATCTGATTTTGCTAAAGAGCTCTGTATTTTCCAGTGTCAAACCAGGACAGCCTGCCCTGCTGTCAGCCACGGTCCTCTCACAACAGGCAATCAATAGCTGCCAGCTCTTTCTGTGTAGGGCTTTTTCTGCCTCTCTCCTTGCACAGCCTGTGTTAGCTTCTGCTGGGGATGTGCAGCCTGATATAAAACTTTCCATTCAGATGAGCAGATTTGACAGATTTGTCTACTTATTAATAGACTAAGTTCAGCAGAATTTAAGATGCAAATTTATTCTTGGCCTATTTTCCTTTTTTCACTTTCCGTCCCTGTTTTCTCCCCTGTGCTTTTTCCCTGGCTGTTTACACTGCCTCATCTCCTTTGGTCCATATCAATACCATTAAGAATTGTAATCTTTTAATCTCCCATAGCTCACTAGATTACCTTTGCAGTGAGGGAAGGTGCCAGTGAGGCTGGGAGCCTGTGATCTTTCCTCTTCACATTGTCCTTGTGGGACGATTATAAATAGCAGTCCAAAGGGAAGTGCCAGGCCTGCCTCCCCTTCAGGAGGCAGAGGTCACATTTGCAACAGCAGAGAGAAAAAACTCCCGGCATGGGAAAGGTCAAAATTATAAGAAGTAAGTTGCACTTTTGTAGTGTTTGTAGTGGCAGTGATTTTGCAGTGGGGCAGGTCACCATGGTGGACATTTTGTGAGGAACAGTGGCCACACCAGCAGCCATCTTGTCCTTGCTGAGGGGAGGATGGCTCTGTACTTGGTGCCTCCAGGGCTTCTTTTCCACTAGGGCCAAGCACAGCAAATACACCAGTTCTGTGTAAATTCATTCATCTTTTTGAGTATGGTGAGAGAGCCTGAGGCACAGAGGAATGTATTTCAGCCTGGTGAGGGAGTGACATGGGCTGCTGCAGTCCTCCAAGGGTAGCAAGAGAGTCACAGAACAGTAGAATCATTAAGACTGGAAAGGACCTCCAAGATCATTAAGTCAAATCTTCAGTCTAGTACCACTATGCTCACTAAACAACATTGTGAAATGGTTTTATCTTTGTTTCACTTCCTACTCATTCATTTAACAGTTCCAGAGATGGTGACTCTACTGCTTCCCTGGTGACTCTGTTTCAATGCTTAACCACTCTTTCAGTGAAGAAATTATTCCTAATACCCAACCTGAACCTCCCCTGGTTGCAACTTGAGGCCATTTCCCCTTGTCCCATCACCAGTTGCCTGGGAGAAGAGGCTGGTCCCCAAAGGTGCACCCTGCCAACCCCTCCTGCTCCCTGAACTCCAGTGCAGGAGTCTGGAATTCTCTTCCATGCCAAAGGATCTGAGGGTTGATGGATGCTGCAGGTGTCTGCTGTGTGGAACCTCTGCTGCTGGAGCCCTCCAGATATGGCATCTGGATAATTGCTTTGGCAGGACACAGGAGCTGAGTCCTTCCCTGCCTTTTTCTCCTCAGCTGTGGGAGGAACAAAGCAGGCTGAGCCTGCTCTCCCCTTTCAGCAGGGTGGGAACTGCTGAGCTGATCAGGATGTACCTCAAAGGTCTGAGTCTGAGCCAGCTGTGTTGATTTTGCTCATACACAGATCAGAAGGACACAGGGATCTGTCATGGGCATTCAGCATTACCTACTAAGGAGCACTGACCGAGGCACTTCCCACTCTCCTCATCGGCTTTTAAATGAGATGGAACATATACAGTTTTAGGAATTAATAAAACACCCAAGCTCAGTTAAAAAACCTAATTACTCTTTGGGAAGTCTTGGGATACTGCTGATGCCACAAGGCCTGGACTGCGTGTTGGCAGGGAGCTGCCAGGATGCTTGATCCACCCCAGTATATGCATTCCTGGGAGCCAGGAGGATTCTCCAGCTACAGTTCTCTGAGCACAGAAGCAGGATTGAGTCCTGTGGAGTCAGGGGGAGGGATTTTGTTTACCACCCTCACAACTTTTGGAATATTAAGACAAAGCAACACTGAAACTGGGCTGTAGTCTGAAATATTACAACAAAACTTCCTTCTGATTATGAGGAGTCTTTGCCACCTTCTACAAAAGACTCTTTATGCCTATCTTCCTTCCTGTGACTCAGACACCTTCTGTTCTCAGCACTCAGTATCCATCTTCAGCCAATAAAGGCAATAGGATGTGGTGCAGCAAATATGTTATCGTAATTCAGAATTATGAAGTTTTGCTTTGTTTCCCTTTTTAGTCACTTGCATACTCCTACTGATTTTACAAGAACATGTTGACTCTTGAGAGGGTTTTTGAGACAAATAAAACTCTTGTGGCAAAATATTCTCAAAATATCCAGAGACGTATATGTTCTCCACTACCATGATGTGTCAACAACATGATATAAAGTTTGTTTCTATTTTTGTCAGAGAATTGACAATTACAGATTCACTTCTATGGTTCCCTGTTTGAAATGCAATTATCCAGCAGCTAATCCAGTCTTCCTCTGAAAGTTTTCTGATGCTCTAAGGTGCTTCAGCTGCTTACATGACACAGAGCTAGCCTGGTTCAGTCTGTTATGGGATTTGTCCCCTCCTGGCCACCTGGATGGAGAACCCAGCTTGACTGAGTGTAGTATCCATGGTGGCAGCAGGACTCTGGTATAGAAGCTGCCACTCTAGTATACAGCTAAAATAATTTTCAAAATGTTTTCCCATACTTTCAAGCTATTTCCTGCAGAATAGTGAAAAACAATGTATAGAAGAAGAAAAATAAACCAGTATTTCCTGAAATTCTGCAAGTCAGGGTAGTTGTCAGCCAATGCTTTGGATGTCAGGGATACCCACTGACTCACTGTGACTCTTGTAAAATTTGAGGGTCACCTAAACTACTCCTCAAAGTTTTTTCACCACCCAGAGTTCTTGAACAATGCAAATGTTCCCTAATAAATAGCATGTTCCAGCTTCAAAGTTCTTTCCTTGCCAAATAATGAAATCATGGAAGCTTTGTTCTTAATGGATAGATTTTTTTGCCTCCCTTTTATGCCTTGAGATGGATCAACCAAAACAGAGCATAAATATTGTGGCTGTCCTTTGTTCACTTGTTTGTAAGCACTCTTTAGCTCTCTTAAGAGCTTGAGGTGTATTTTGGAAAAGGGGTTTAATTGCTGACACTTTCTTTGATGCATGCTGGTCATGCAATAACTGTTAAGAAGGAATGCTGCATAGTCACTCACATATATAAATAGCACTTTTTAAAATCTCCCAATTCTCCAGGTTCTTTTTTTTTTAAATCAACCACTGAGGAGCAGAAGAGCTTGAGAGGCTTTTAAAATATTTCTTAACTTTGTATTTTAATTTTTGTTCTGTAAAAATGTTACCTTTTTGGAAAACTGCATTGAAATTAAATGTAACATTGTCTCAAAACCTTCCTTTTTCCCATCAAACCTAGGGCCATTATTTTTTTCTATATGCAAGTCAAAGAAAGGAGACAAAGCACAAGTGAAACAACTGAGTTTTGAAAATGTCCAAAAGGTTTTAGAATTTCTTAAAATTATTTTTCACTTTCCATAAAAATCCTACTTTTCCTCTCTGAATCTTTGCTATTTAAACATGATCACAGACATTTTTCTGACTTCTTTTTTTTTTTTTAAGCAACCCAAGCTTTTGGCATAGGAAGGAAATTCTATGTTATCTCATTTAGTAACTACAAATCCTAAATAATTTTCCTTTCATTTTAATCTTTAGGTCTGCATTAACTCTCATTTGTTCTTATTCTGAGGAAAATAAAACATATTTCTGGAATTCAAACCTTGGTCTACCAGAGGAAAAAATTTACCTTCAGGTGAGTAGAAATGTTATGGTGGCTCATAGTTCTCATTTTTACTTTATGATTCATAATAAAATGCAAATAAATTAAAGCAAGATTTTTTATTCTTGATAGAACATTTTAACTTAAGCAAACTGGGAACAGTCAAAATATAAATTTATGTACCATTTACAGGCTGAAAAAGGAATTTCTTTTCCATGCAATAAACAGAGTTCTCCTTCAGAAAGTGGGAAGTCAAATAACAGAAGGGAAGCTCCTTGTATCACTGGAACAGACTGATGGCCCTGCCTCTGGAAGGGAGTTTTCTAAGTTTCTCTGGGATGAGGTGTAGGAAAGGCTGAAAGAAGGAGTGAAAGCACCTGAATCTGCTTTTTGACTGCTTTGGGGGACTTTTTTTCTCACAGAAATAGTTCAAGGGGAAACACACTATACCTTCTCCTCAGAAACCACCTTTGACTTCTTACTTCTTTTGAGTAAAAATTTTTAATATTTTCAAATGAAATTGGCAAAAAAACAGTATTCATATGCCATAAATAATAATAACAGGTATTGCTTGGACAACTCTGTCCCTTTGTTTGTTTGTAGAGTCTTTTACTTTCTCCATCCTGAAAATTTGGAGGAATTTGTTTTTCTATCATTCTAAGATATTTATTTCTGCATGTGGGAGAAAATAAAGTCTGAAAATTCATCTTGGCCCCTTGCAAGTAAACAGCTGAAATAGCCTGACTATAAAGCTGTGGTGTCCTCACTATCGTTGAACTGAACTATGATGTGGCAACTTTGTATTCAAACAGATTGTGAAAACAGACAGGCTTTTGTAAAGAGAATGGAAAGATTTTTACTTATTTGTCTCCTTTAATAAAAAAATAATGAAAGCACTGGAACAAAGAATTTGGACTGCCGAGACTAAGAAAAGAAGACAGGGAATCTACAGTGTGCCATGGGCTCCAAACTCACAATAGTCTAAATGTCTATCTCCAAGATCCTACCTAAGGACCAATCTCTGAAATGGAAGGTGTCATTTGCAGGGAAAATAAATTTTTGAATGAAAAAACCCACAACTGTTCATTAATTGCACAAGCAGAGCACTCACAGGAGAAAATAAATAGATCCTGTCATACCTGAAATAGGAAAAGGGAGGAGGTGATGGTGGGATGGAAGAGGCAAAGTGATATATAAGACATGACATGAAAGCCAAAGTCAGATAAAGTGAAAGGCCAAAATAAGAAAGAACAGTGACACAAAGTCATGGTACAGTGTTAACAAGCCAATGTCAGGATAAAGGATCATGGATGTTTTCAAGCTGTCTGCAATTTCCTTCAATAAATTGTCTTTAAAGATTTGATAGCATTTCCCACAGGAAGGTCTGCAGCTCCATTAAGATGTATGAGATTGGTTAACCACAGGTTCCAAGTCCCAATGTAATGTTGTTTCCAGTTCACAGAAAAGGATCTCTTCTATTAGAAATTATCATTAATAGTAAGATGCCTATCAGTTGACCTTTCCCAGTGAAAGTATCACTTGTAAACTCTATCTCAAAAATCTGACATATGTCTCAAATATATAATTTGAATCTCCATTCTGCTGCCAAAACTGGTCTTGGTCCTTCCGGTAGTGAAGAGAACTCTAGGGATCATTTCTGATGTAGGCAGTAATTGCCAAGGATATTTGGGATGCCCAGGAGATGCCTGAGCTGTTTACATGAGGTGGGAAGGTATAGATACCCATATCCTTCTGATCTGGCAGATGGAAACCAGGTGGAATATCTGAGGGCATCTAATATAAGCAGAAGCCTGCTGATTTTGGTGAGATGTAGGAAGTGAGGAGGAGGACGTTGGTGTTAGACAGACATGCTGAAATCTTGTCAGCAGCCAGCTCTTGTCATTGCCTCTGTATCATATAAACAGTTGACAGAACATATTGACACTTTCCAAAGTAAAAATTGTCTCAGCATTACTGTTTCCCAACAGTTTAAAGTGTTAACACCCTAAATGATGGATCCCAAAGAGAGGGAGAGAGAGAGAAAGAGGGGCAAAATGAATACAGAATGAGGATTTGTGGGCACAGCCTCTGGCACATCTGGGAATGAATGGTAAGTAATCCCATCAGAACAAGCTCTGGATGGCAGAGGACAGGGTCAAGGTTGGGAGGGTGTTTCTCTGAGCCCATAGGTTCTGGGGAACCTGTTGATACATGGATCACAGCAGGACCAATGATATGTGAGGGCTCTGAGGAAAATCCATTCAGGAGATGGTGGGGATACAGGCTGGAGGAGAGGGGTCTGGACTGGCCGTACCCTTAATGCTAAGCAGCACCAAGGCCTGTTCGCTGGCCCCAAAGCCAGCTGGCACCTTTTGGACACAACCCTGTTGTTAAACACAGAGCACTCTCTGTGTTTAACAAGAAAAAATATATTCAGGATTCATATTGGGAACATTTCTGGCCAGGACTAGTTCCTGTGTCCAGGCAGCACTGAAACGATGCCAACTGACTGGTGACAACACCAAGAGGGACTGTTTCAGTGACAGCCATGTGCCCAGCCTCAGATCTCTGCTGTGGCATACTTGATTTAGTAAATGATGTTTGTATTATCCGTTTCCAACAGCTTTTCCCAATGGCCACTTTGGATGTAGCCCTGTTCTGGGTGCCAGGCAAGTCCAGCTACAGAAATAGGAGCTGCTCTGCACTGATTGCCCTGGAGGCTGCAGAGCAATCCTCACATCATGGGTCCCCTTCCTACCCACTTATGCTTGAACCACAGCTTAATTCCTGCCTGAAGTACTGGACACATTTCAGGTGTTTGCAGACCCAGAAGAGCCCTGAACACTATGGAAGCCAGAACTGCAGCATCTGAAAATGGGAACAATAAGCACCATTGGGACCTACTTGTAACCTTCAAAGAGAGGGTGCCAATCTGTACCTTGGAATGTCAGGATTTTATACAGAGAAGCCAAAAATTTAACTATCCTGGACTCTACATCATAATTTTTCATCAAATTGATCTTTGCAGCATTCAGTGGAGAAGTTTTATCTCAAAGAGGATTTTATTATTATCATCAAATGTTTCTTTTTTTTGATTCACAACAAAACAAAACCTGATTACCAAAAATTATCTCAGATATTTGGACATAAAAAGATCTGTGACTTTTAGGAGAGTCTGGTTTCCAAGACTCGAGTCAATCTATCAGTAAGTTTACCCAAAATGGTTGGTCTTTGACAGTCCTGGAGAAATGTCTAGGCAGGAATCCAAACTAGCTTTCAACAAAACGTTCCCAGATTCCTGGATCAACATTAATCTGAGCTAAACAATCGTTACAAATGGTTTGATTGTGATCAAATGACAAATGAAGTCAGAATATCTGAGTATTTCTGAGTAATTGTGCTCCTGATTAGTAAATCCACTCATGTCCTTTCCAGGTCTCTCATTTCATTTCATTCCACCCATTTTCTGGACAGAAAAAGAAAAGTATTGCCTTCCCACCACTTTGTTTTACTTCTCCATGGCTTCCTAAATTCCTTTTTGTCTGATAATTTTCTGGATATTTTTTAACCCCTATATGTATCCTCAAATCTTCTGCCACTTGAATTCTTTGGTTGTCCAGGAAGACCCCATAATGAAATCTCAATTTCTTTAAGCTCAAGTCTATATGAATTTTCAGCCTACCGAAGCCATCTGCATAGTTCCAGATAAAGTATTCTTTATCTGGTCCTCTGCTGGGTCATTTTTCAGTATTAAAATTAGAAACAAGGACACGAGGATGTTTTCTACAACCGAGCTTGTTACTCATCCCATACCTCATCAATTAAAAACAAATCCAAAATATGTCAAGAGTATTGTTTATTTAAACTAGAGTAATTTCTGTTCCTCTATCAGTTATGGTCAGTGGCAGCAATTACAAATAAAGGCAGCACAGGCCAGGTATGACATGAACACAGGAGGATGTGATTGCAAAGCTCAAGGCCAGGGTAAATACATCACCTTAGGAAGACTGGAGGGAGTGTGTGGGCTTAAAAACCAGATCAGAAAAATTGTTGGACACTTTCCTTCTGCAATGAGCCCAGCTGGGTCAGATAAGGGATTTGCAACCTCCCAGCTGATGGAACTTTATCTTGTTTTGTCCTGATGATGACAGATTCCTTATATAAGTAGCAACCCTGGAGTGGTTGGGACATTTGTAAGGGCATATCATTTGTAAAAGCCAAGCCAAATTTTCTCTTCTTGCCTCAAGTTATGTGAGTACTTACAAAAGGTACACAGATTGTGTGTGGTCTGACTTTTTCTCAAGGTAGCTTTGAAATACTTTTCCTTTTTTCAGACCTGAAGAATGGTTTAAGTATCTGAAAGTTTCTCACTTTTAGTTCTGATAATGAATAGAAAACATAGTCTTCCTCTACCATTTTATTCTCTTTTATTATCACTAATAAATAATTACTGGAATAATGCTTAAAAAAAAAAAAAACCCAAAAAACCAAAATAAAACACAAAAACTCCCAATTCATTTTATCGCTTATCTATTTCAGAACTAACTTTTGTCCCCGTAATGTAACATAATTGCCTCTGGAGCTGTACTTTAATTTTTGGAACCCTTGTTCTCCTCTTACATGCTGAGGTTTCTGTTAGATTGCAGACCTACAGTAAAACTAGTTTTTCCAGTCTCAGCCAAAGGTCTTCTAACTGGTTGTCACATAATTTTGTTTTTGAGAGACACAATCCAAGGCAGAACCATCGTCAAAAGGAGAAGGCTGATGACACCTGCCTATTGCTCAAAAAAAGCATGTAATTGCTGATGGGTTGGGAAGGTGTTGAAACAGTGCTTGAACTTAGTTCAATAAGCTGAAGAGAAATATTTGAATTTCAGAAAATCATGTTTTGAACAAAACCCAGAAACAAAAGCAGATGAAAATGTAGTGATTCATTATCTCCTACCTTCCAGAACCTTCAACAACTGAGATGTCAGTATTTTGTCTGAATGAGAATATCAAAGGGAGGGGCTGAGGATTTGTGCACAATCAAGTCTCCAAGTATCTTAAGTATTCTATAGTTATGAAGCTCATTTTGTTCTGCTGTAACGTTTCCTTATATAGATCAATAATTGTTGCTCTTTAGCAGTCTTTTTCCCACTTTTCTTTTTGCTTCATTTCTGTAGCAAAACTGCAGTCCTGTAAGCATTTAATGTTTACATGAAAGCTTATTCTCATAATAAGTTGTACAAGCTATAACCTGAGCAGCAAATCCACATCCCATATTTTTCCAAGGAAATTGACATTACTTGTGCTATCCCTCCTGGTATCAAAACCAACTCAAACCCCCACACTTCCATTTTGCTACACTGACTTAAAAGGGCATTCAAGCATTGGAAAAATGTTCAAATTTAACTAGTTGCCTTCTTATTTGTAACACATTATTATTCACTATTTTAATGAATAAGAACCTTGAAGAAAGCTAAGTAGATCACTAATTCCTGTGAGCTAAGAAAATTAATTATTTTCTCCTGTATTTTCTAATTTGATCTCCTTGTTGGCCTATATAAAATTTTTGCCTGATTCTTTTATAGTCAACAAGGTCAGGGATAACTGAAGCCAATAAAAAAGGAAGAAAACAATTGTGTAACAATAATAGTTAGAATGATTAATGCTAGTCCTAGAGTGCTCCCAGCAAGATTAATTTTCTTGAAAACATTAATTATTCCTTTTCCTACGTCCAATGCAAGTTGAGTAAATGCTGTGCTGATCAACCTTGAAGGTTACAGAGGTTGATGCAGCTTTCTGCTAAGCTTGTATGTGCCTGAGACACATGGCTTGAAGTCTCCTCACTAGAGGCTCTTGCTGTTGTGGTTGCTGTCATCATTCAAACACAGAATCCCTAATGTAAAAGATGTCTTAGATTGTGTTCACAATCCTTTGGATAGTATCCACTGCTGCCCATGGATTCATTCTTCCCACAAAGGTGGATTTCTCTCATCTGATGTTGGATGACTACCACAGACCTGTCTATAACTGAGATTTAGATTGGATATTAGTGAAAGGGGAAGTTCCTCACTAAGACTTGAGGAGACACTGAGTAACGCAATCGTCACCAATATGGTTATCATGCGTTCTGGTTTATTATTCGTAAGATGGCTGTTTTTATACAGTTTTACACAGTTTACAATACAAAGCATTCTCTCATTGGTGTTCGGCACTTAGGAATGTAAATAAACATTATTTACCTTCTCCACTTAAGGTGGTTAAAGTGCTCAACCCAGCAGCAATCCCAACACCTGCTAATTAACTTACTATCTCTTTGGCATTCCTTAACATAATTTCTAACTGCGCCACAGGTTCAGGCCTGCACTCAGGCCTGTCCCTGGGCCTACCTAAAAGCTCAGGCCTACTACCTGGCCCACTAACTCAGGCTGGGTTGACCACCCTCACTCAGGGAGCAGATCATGCCCCTGCTCCCTGAGAAATTCCACTACATATTAGGAGGAAATTCTTTAGTGTGAGGGTGGTGAGGCCCTCACAGGTTGCTCAGAGAAGCTGTGGCTGCCCCTTTACTGGAAGTGTTTAAGGACAGCTTGGATGGGTCTTGGAGCAACCTGGAATAGTGGAAGGTCACCCTGCCCATGGCAGGGGGTTGAAATGAGATGGTCTCCAAGGTCCATTCCAAACCCCACCACTCTGTAATTACATGATTCCATGAACTCTCCTGGAACCCTCTTTCCAGACACTAAGCAGTGTGTCCTTTTGGAATGCTGTCTGTCTGACCTGCCTTAGAAGGAGCTGCATGGCCAAGAGCATTGCAAAGAGGGGTGGCAGTGGCTGCCTCAGACAAAGAGAAACCTGCCCTGAGCCAGGGGAATTTTGGCACTGTGCAGGACCAGAAGGGTGGGCAGCAGAGTTCTCACAGGCTGACAAAGCCAGCTCACGCTGTCAGCAGGGTAATTCTGGACGGAGAGCAGAGGTAGAGCCCAGGCAGACACAGATCTGGTCTGGCCAGGCCACACCGTGCTGCATCATCTGCAAACTTAATAGTTCAGAGACCACTTTGAACAACTCTTCACCCTGCTGCAGGTTTCTTGGTGTCTATTTAGACCCGGTATACCAGCACTTGGAACACTGTAACTGCATGGAAACACTCTCCTATTTTGCCATTGCTATCAGCTTTTGTGATTTTATGACAAACTTACTGATATTTACTGTTTCCCTTTTGTTTTCCTGAAGTCCTGCTGCATAAATAACAGAACTTTCATTTTGAGATTAAACACAGTCTTCTGACATGGAGAAATATTTAAAAATTGAGTTCCACAGAGCATCAATCAAGTTAAAACAAACAAATAAACAGAGAAGCCATACAAGAACAAAGTCCCTTGTATTACTTCAAATATTAAATAAAAGTGATTCTTGTTTTTCAGAGTGAACTAGATCATGATACTGTTTCTCCCTCAGCAGTCTTGGTTTTTGCCAGTGATAAGCTGCTCTTTTGATCTCTATTTTTTTCTTTAGCAATTACAGGAAAAAGAAAAAAAAAACCCACTTTTCCTTCAGTGACAGACCACAAATGGTGATGTGGCATTCCTTTCCAAGGTTAAATTCATCAATTCTTCTCTCTCTGAATTCTCCAGAGAGGGACCTGGCTGCCCTTCTCTTTCCTGCACTGCTCTTCTCCATGGCCCTTCCCTATTTATCCCTCCTGCCCTTCTCTCCTCTGATGGTTCCAAGAGATGTTTCTGGCAGTTGCAGAAGGTTTGCTGCCCTGCAGTAAACAGGGACAGGATGAAAATAAAAAGACCATCTGCTTTCAGCAGCTTTGGTCACTTAAACATGGGTAAGCATCCCTCCCTCCTGGTTCATTGGAAAAGGAAAGCGTGGGAGCTGGAATGGGTGGGGGATGCTATTTCTGGCACTGTTAGGTACTGAATGTATGATCCCCCAGCAGGACATATGGCAGTTACTTCCTGCAGCTCATAATATCTCACATGAATCTTTTCTCATCTTGAACTTCTGATCTTTTGACTCTTTCCATCAAGGGAAATAAAGGAGAAGACCACTCAGCAGCTGCTGTCTTCAATCTCTATTCAAATGCTGATTGTAACTAAGTAGATTTGCCTTGTCAAAAAGCTTTTGAGCATGGAAGAATCTGCTGCCAATATTTTCTGGGCAGCATCTGAGCCTTGCCCTACCTGTCCTGCGGATTTTAGGCTTCCGTCATGGTAACCTGAACAAAGGGAGCACCAGTTGGTAGAAAAACTTATACACTTAATTAGTGTTATTTTTTTTAACTTTAATGATATGATTTGCTCTTCCTTCCTTCCTTCCTTCCTTCCTTCCTTCCTTCCTTCCTTCCTTCCTTCCTTCCTTCCTTCCTTCCTTCCTTCCT